>LNAC01000745.1:412541-511345 GCA_002007465.1 Ailurus styani
CCAGGAGCCACAGAGAACCCCCCCCCAGAACCCCCCCCCTTCAAAATCAATTAAAATAGGTCCACACCCCGTCATCTAATAGTAAAACTTACAAGTCTTAGTGACAAAGAGAAAATCCTGAAAGCAGCTCAGGACAAGAGGTCTGTAACATACAATAGTAAAAATATTAGACTGGTAGCAGACCTATCCACAGAGACCTGGCAGGCCAGAAAGGACTGGCATGATATATTCAGAGCACTAAACGAGAAAAATATGCAGCCAAGAATACTANATACTATTTCCAGCTAGGCTATCATTGAAAATATAAGGAGAGATAAAAAGCTTCCAGGAAAAACAAAAACTAAAAGAATTTGCAAACACCAAACCAGCCCTACAGAAAATATTGAAAGGGGTCCTCTAATCAAAGAGAGCCTAAAAGTAACAGACCAGAAAGGAACAGAGGCAATATATAGTAACGGTCACCTTATAGGCAATACAGTGGCAATAAAATTCATATCTTTCAATAGTTACCCTGAATGTAAATCGGCTAAATGCCCCAATCAAAAGACATAGGCTATCAGAATAGATTAAAAAAAAAAAAAAAAACCCATCAATATACTGGTGGCAAGAAACTCATTTTATTTATTTATTTATTTAATTTATGTATTTATAAAATTTATTTATTTGACAGAGAGAGACACGGCGAGAGAGGGAAAACAAGCAGGGGGAGTGGGGGAGGGAGAAGCAGGCTTCCTGCTGAAGGCAGATGCTTAATGACTGTGCCACCCAGACACCCCAAGAAACTCATTTTAGACCCAAAGACAACCCCAGATTTAAAGTCAGGGGGTGAAGAACAATTTACCATGCTAACGGACATCAAAAGAAAGCTGGGGTGGCAATCCTTCTATCAGATAAATTAGATTTTAAGCCAAAGACTATACTGGAGATGAGGAAGGACAATATGTCATATTTAAAGGGTCTGTCCAACAAGAAAATCTAACAATTTTAAATATCTATGCCCCTAACATGGGAACAGCTAATTATATAAACCAATTAATAACAAACTCAAAGAGACACATCAACAATAATCCAATAATAGTAGGGGATTTTTAACACCTCCCCCTCACAGAAATGGACAGATCATCTAAGCAAAAGGGCAACAAACAAATAAAGGCTGTTTAGGTGGACATCACAGATACATTCAGAACATTCCATCCCAAAGCAACAGAATACACATTCTTCTCTAGTGCACATGGAACATTCTCCAGAATAGTTCACATCCTGGGTCACAAATCCAGTCTCAACTGGTACCAAAAGATTGGGATCATTCCTTGCATATTTTCAGACCACACTGCTTTGAAACTAGAACTCAACCACAAGAGGCAAGTTGGAAATAACTCAAATACATAGGGGCTATAGAGCATCCTACTAAAGAATGAATGGGTCAACCAGGAAATTAAAGAATTTAAAAAATTCACGGAAACAAATGAAAATGAAAACATAACTGTTCAAAATCTTTGGGACAAAGCAAAGGCAGTCCTGAGAGGAAAGTATATAACAATACAAGCCTTTCTCAAGAAATGAGAAAGGTCTCAAGTACACAACCTAACCCTACACCTAAAGGAGCTGGAGAAAGAACAGCAAAGAAAGCCTACACCCAGCAGGAGAAGAGAAATAATAAAGATCAGAGCAGGAAATCAATGAACTAGAAACCAAAAGAACAGTAGAACAAATCAACGAAACTAGGAGCTGGTTCTTGAAAAGAATTAATAAGATAGATAAACCCCAGGCCAGACATATCAAAAAGAAGAGAAAGGACCCAAATTAATAAAATCATGAATGAAAGAGGAGAGCTCACAACCAACATCAAAGAAATACAAAAAAATTGTAAGAACATATTATGAACAACTCTACACCAGCACATTTGACAATCTGGAAGAAATGGATGGATTCCTAGAGACATATAAACTACCAAAAGTTAACCAGGAAGAAACAGAAAAACTGAACAGACCCATAAACAGTAAGAAGATTGAAACAGTCATCACATATCTCTCAAAAACAAGAGCCCAGGGCCAGACAGCTTCCCAGGGGCATTCTACCAAACATTTAAACAATTAATACCTCTTCTCCTGAAACTGTTCCAAAAAATAGAAATGGAAGGAAAACTTCCAAACTCATTTTATGAGGCCAGCATTACCTTGACCCCCAAATCGGACAAAGACCCCATCAAAAAGGAGAATTACAGACCAATATCCTTGATGAACAGACGAAAAAATTCTCACCAAAATACTAGCCAGTAAAATCTAACAGTATATTAAAAGGATTATTCACCGTGACCAAGTGGGATTTATTCCTGGGCTGCAAGGTTGTTCAATCTGCAAATCAATCAATGGGATACAAGACATTAATAAAAAATAAAGAACAAGAATCATATGATACTCTCAACAGATGCTGAAAAAAGCATTTGACAAAGTACAGCATCGTTTCTTGATCAAAACTCTTCACAGTGATATGCATAGAGGGTACGTAGCTCAATATCATCAAAGCCATCTATGAAAATCTCACAGCGAATATCATTCTCAATGGGGAAAAACTCAGATCTTTTCCCCTAAGGTCAGGAATGTGGCAGGGCTGTCCACTATCACCACTGCTATTCAGCAGAGTACTGGAAGTCTTAGCCTCAGCAATCAGACAATAAAAAGAAATAAAAGTCATCTGAATTGGCAAAGAAGAAGTCAAACTCTCACTCTTTGCAGATGATAGGATACTTTATGTGGAAAACCCGAAAGACTCCACTCCAAAACTGCTAGAACTCATACAGGAATTCAAAAAAGTGTCAGGATATAAAATCAATGCACAGAAATCAGTTGCATTTCTATACACCAACAGCAAGACAAAAGAAAGAGAAATTAAGGAGTTGATCCCATTTACAATTACACCCAAAACCATAAGATACTTAGGAATAAACCTAACCAAAGAGGCAACCAATCTGTACTCAGAAAACTATAAAGTACTCATGAGAGAAATTGAGGAAGACACAAAGAAAAGGAAAAACGTTCCATGCTCATGGATTGGAAGAACAAATATTGTGAAAGTGCCAATGCTATCTAAAGCAATCTACACATTTAATGCAATCCCTATCAAAATGCCATAAATTTTTTTCAAAGAAATGGGACAAATAATCCTAAAATGTATATGGAACCAGAAAAGACCCTGAATAGCCAGAGGAATGTTGAAAAAGCAAACCAACATTCACAGCATCCCAATTCCAGACTTTAAGCTCTGTTACAAAGCTGTCATCATCAAGACAGTATGGTACTGGCACAAAAACAGACACATGAATCAGTGGAACAGAATAGAGAGCCCTGAAATGGACCCTCAACTCTATGGTCAACTAATCTTCAACAATGCAGGAAAGAATGTCCAACGGCAAAAAAGTCTCTTCAAACAGTGGTGTTGGGAAAATTGGACAGCCACATGCAGAAGAAGGAAACTGGACCATTTCCTAACGCCACGCACAAAAATAGACTCAAAATGGATGAAAGAACTCAATGTGAGACAGGAATTCATCCAAATCCTTGAGGAGAAAATAGGTAGCGCAACCTCTTCTACATCAGCCGCAGCAAATTCTTCCGAGAAACATCACCAAAGGCAAGGGAAGCAAGGGCAAAAATGAACTATTGGGACTTCATCAAGATTAAAAGCTTTAGCACAGCAAAGGAAGCAGTCAACAAAACCAAAAGACAACTGAGAGAATGGAAGAAGATATTCACAAATGACATATCAGATAAAGGGCTGATATCCAAAATCTATAGAGAATTTAGCAAACTCAACACCCCAAAAACAAATAATCCAATCAAGAAATGGACAGAAGGAGCGCCTGGGTGGCTCAGTGGGTTAAGCCTCTGCCTTCTGCTCAGGTCATGATCTCAGGGTCCTGGGATCGAGCCCCACATCAGGCTCTGTGCTCAGCGGGGAGCCTGCTTCCTCTCTCTTTGCCTGCCTCTCTGCCTACTTGTGATCTCTCTCCCTCTGTGTCAAATAAATAAATAAATAAATCTTTAAAAAAAAAAAAAGAAATGGACAGAAGACATGAACAGGAATTTCTGCAAAGATCACATCCAAATGGCCAACAGACACATGAAAAAGTGCTCAACATCACTCTGCATCAGGTAAATACAAATCAAAACCACAGCGAGATACCACTTCACACCAGTCAGAACGGCTAAAATTAACCAATCAGGAAATGACAGATGTTGGCAAGGATGCAGAGAAAGGGGAACCCTCCTACACTGTTGGTGGGAATGCAAGCTGGTGCAGCCACTCTGGAAAACAGTATGGAGGTTCCTCAGAAAGTTGAAAATAGAGGTACCCAACAACCCAGTAATCGCACTGCTGGGTATTTACCCGAAAGATACAAATGTAGTGATCCAAAGGGGCACGTGCACCCAAATGTTTATGGCAGCAATGACCACAACAGCCAAACTATGGAAAGAGCCTAGATGTCCATCAACAGATGAATGGATAAAGAAGTTGTGGTATATGCATACAATGGAATACTATGCAGCTATCAAAAAACCGAAATCTTGCTCTTTGCAACTACGTTGATGGAACTGAAGGGTATTATGCTAAGCAAAATAAGTCAATCAGAGAAAGACAATCATATGATCTCTCTGATATGAGGAATTTGAGAGGTAGTCATTTGGAAAATTAAACAACATGGACTTTTTCATTTTCTGAAAATGCTGGCCAACTGAGGTAAATCATGATGCAGTAAAATCATTCATAGCAAAAAATAGGGAAATTTTTAGGGTGCCTGGGTGGCTCAGTGGGTTAAAGCCTCTGCTTTCGGCTCAGGTCATGATCTCAGCGTCCTGGGATCGAGGCCCACATCGGGGTCTCTGCTCAGCAGGGAGTCTGCTTCCTCCTCTCTCTCTGCCTGCCTCTCTGCCTAGTTGTGATCTGATCTCTCTGTGTCAAATAAATAAATAAAATCTTTTAAAAAAAATTTAAAAAAAGGGGGGAAATTTTTAAGTTTTTAAGAAGGTAATCCTTGGTAGAGTTATGTCAGTGAGGTGGTGGAAAAAGAAGTCCCTTGCTTGCATGCCACCCTCAATAACAATGGGTAGGTGTCTATCCACGGATGGAAGTGCCTTTGTGGGGGGTTTCGAGGTCCAGACAGGAGCCTGGGGCAGAGGGTAAGATAATCCCATATAAACTCAACACCAACTTGTCTTATCTTTGCCCCTGCAGTCGGGTTACAAGCTCACACAACTTTTGCAAACCTATTCGCAATCTGTATGAAAAGACTCCATAACGCTGTTCTCTGGAACTCATGAAAACAGATCTTCAGCAAGGAAAGCACATATTCGAGCAAACGCTGTCTGCCAGAAGTCTGAAGGAGTTGAACCCAAGTTCATTTGGTACTTCTGGCTGAAAGCCACCCACATGGCCTGGAGTTGCAGGGGATGTCGGCCAAGCCAGGTGGGCCCAGACCAACCACTTCAGCCAAGCCCCTCAACATGAAAGCAAGTCTGCCCCTGAGGGATTTGCGCCATGTCCTTCACTTTTAATCAACTTGAGCCATCACTACAATTCTCATAAGGGGTGCTTTATTATGCTTTATTTTTAAGACCACAGCTCAGGAATAAGTGTCTGTGAACCAGAGCTTTTGTCCTCAGAGTAACCTTCACAACCAGTTTGTGCCCAGAAGGCTGTTCTTGTTTCACAAAAACGCTGAGGTCTAAAGATGTAGGTGCGGTGGGGTTGACTGATCGTCATTGTGGCAACTCTTAACTTTGAATTTCCTGACTCAGCCATAAAACCTGAAATCACATTTCATTAACAGTGATCGTCTACTTGGAGGAAAAACAAAAGGGGCTATTAATATCTGAAGGAGACTTGAGAACGAAGTTTAACTGATGATTTCTTCCATCACTCCAGACACTTGTTTTTGTTCCCCTGGGAAAACCTAACAGGTTTTGGGGGAAGGTGCTTTGTTCTGAGCCACACCAGACTTCTCCACATTAGAATCACAATGCTGAAAGCTTACTTCATAAATGTTGAGATGGACGGTGCTTAAGCTCAACTCTTGAGGTGATGAGGTGTCTGAAGTTCTTCAAATAACAGCAAGTTGTCCTCAGGAAAACCCCTCTGCTCGATGCATGGCGGTCCAGGGGTCTCACTTCATCCCTGACGATGGCTCCTGCAAGTGCCTCTTTCTGTCTCTATAAAGAGGAAGGGCACATCTTCGGCCTGAGTTTTCTCTGCTGGAGCCTTCATGACCCCAAGGCCAGCAGCACTCTTTGACTAGGATCCCACCATCACTCATTCTCCTGCTTCCTCCCAGCCTCCTAGAGAACAAAATGTCCAGTTCAACTCATACTTTCTGCCACGTGACACAAGGTATGGCCAGGATACTACCTCTAGTAGTATTTTTTTGGAAGCAGCTGTTGAAGATACCTAGTAGGTTGGGAAATGGCCAACCATCCCTACCTATGAGATCTCTGTAGAGAAATGCTGGGCTGCTTAAAACCCCTTGGGTATTCCACTAGGTTGAATACCTAGAGTCCAAACACTTACTGCTTAAATTCTCAAAATCCAAATAGCTCACAAGTACCTTCTGGTGTGTGTTAATTTTGCTGGGCTCAAGTCAATTAAAGCATGACATTTAGGTGAATTTAAGTCCTCTTCTAAAATAACAAAAAGCTTGTTAGTTATGAATGTTCTCATTAAGCCATGATGTCACTTGAATGGGGGAGGCAGGAATACGCCCAGGGGCCCGCTTGGGTAAGTCTACGTGGCCACAAGTGGGCCTTTGACTTGTATGTACCACAGTCCACAGTAGAAACACACATTACAGGGACTCAAATGACATTTGTGATTAAGTTCTCAAGAGTTTCTGTGATGCTGAATTCCCAAGTCAGGTAGCTTGTGGGAAACTGAGGGGCAGAGAGCAGCAAGGTGGGTGTCCGTAACACTCCCAAATCTGCCACACTGGGCAGATAGCACAGAATTTCAACTCCCGAGTCTGGAGCCTTGCGGTTCAGGTCAGCTTGTCCTCCTTGGGAGATAAGGGATTTGCATAACTGATTTTCTTCTCTGATCCCGTGTGCTTTTGTGTAAATTCAGTTTTCTGGCACCCAGCCTGTCTACACTGCTGTGAGACCAAACAGAACGATTTTTTGTGAAAACACTTGTATTCTTGATTTTCTTCCAGACTAAAGGCAGCCCCGCAGGAATTCTCCTTCCCTACAGGCCAAATACCTAAGATCCCAGCAGGGAATTTCCTTCCCTGGGGAGAGGTAAACCAGAGACCAATCCCCCCGCTAATTCCTATCTGGGACCCAAAAGATTCTGTCACTTGCTGCCAAAAACCCAAACCAAACTAAAATGTTGATAGTGGCTTATAATGAATGAGTTTCCATCATTATGGTAGCACTGTTGTTACGTGTGATACGCGAGAGGTTTCTTCATGCGCTCAGGTTACCAAAATGAAGCGAAACATTTCCATTGTCAGCTCTGAGTCAAAGGTGGAATTGACAGGCAAATAAACACAATTAGCTCAGAAGAACAGGCTGGTTGTGAGGCGCTGCTTCTACTGCTGAGGGTCGGCAGGATCCAGAGCTCACTGTTGAACACCACTCTACAGGTTGTCCAGGAGTTGGATAGCTACACAAATGAGCATCCAAGAACATGAAGGCTTATTTATTTTTTTGGTACCAACATCTTTATAAACTTTGTAATTTCTTGATGCTGGGCAAGGAATTCCAGTACAAATTTCCTTACAACTGCCAAAAATACTGAATGACAAATACTCTAAGTCGGACATTTTATTTCCAGGTGATACAGCTCTGCTGAGATCATCCGGACAGAGGAAGCAAACAGCCCAGTTGATAGTTAAGGGTATCACTGATGGTCTAGCTGTTCACGTGGGCACTACGTCTCTGTCCAGAATTCTGCCTTCTAACTGGGGGGGCATCAATCTCCCCTGCTTTTGGCTATAAGGTCTCAGAATTTTGTGGCTACAAGACAGTTTAAAATGAGTTTCTCCGTATCTCATGGCTGTGTAATTCCTACCCTCGGTAGGTGTTACAGGGTTGCAGTTGTTTCAGCAGACACCCTCCAGGACAAGGCTGGACCTCTGGCAGCTCATTGGACATGACACCACCCTAAGTTGTGGCCCCAGGGAGGTGCGTATCTGTAAACACTTGAAAGACCTTGGAATTGGTCACTCTACATTTTATCTGCCGATCTTAGGAAAGTCTCGATGGCTTCTTCAATCTGAGTGTCTATTTCTTGGTAATTCTATGTGAGTCACTCTTCCATTCATACGCCACTGTTTTTTGACTGGAGCTTTGACTGGAAGTTGTCTCTGGTTCCGGCTGCTTCCTGTCTTTGTCATTCTTGACTCTGAGAGGCCATACTTGGAGCAAAAACTATGGTAAACTGAGTTATAATTACAACATCAAGATTTTTGTGTAGGTCAATCTGGGTCTGGGATTTTTATCAAAGACATAAAAATCTAATCTGATAAAACCTTGGCAAGGAGAGGAAATTGATGCCCATTAATTAAAAAAAAGCTCGGTCTATATATGCATTCATCTCAATGGCCAGAGACTTGACCACCAGGCACCAAGGAGGAATTCCGTCTCCCTACGGAAGGCACATTCTCCTTCTGGAGGTGTAAACATGGTACGAGTGTCATATTCTTTGTACCAAAATGATTTTTTTACTCCAAATCTCTATACCTTTAAAGACATTTTAGTAAGGATGGACAGATATTAAGAATCCTCTAAAATGTTATTGTCTGAAGTAGTAGCATTCACAGTACTCACATGTGAAGTGCAGCTTCCAACCCCACTGGCGCACACTGCTGAAAAGTCAATGCTAAAGAGTTAGCGTCTCTTACAGCAGAACACTGAGCACACTCCAGACCACGGCCCCCAACCCCAGCCTTTTTTCTACCGGGTGGATCCTTCAAACTGACAGATTTTCGAGTCTCAGGAATTTAGAATTCTTTAAGCACCTTCTTAGGCTCAATCTTCACACACCCTACCAGCAACAACCCAATGGACTTCATGCTTTCAACGACTCCAGGGTATTACGCCTGACATGTTTCCCAAGCCCAAATGGCTAGAAATGGTAAGTGGGAGCTAATTCTAAAGCAGGGCTGCTCCCGTGGAACTTTCTGGTTGCTGGATGTGTTCTATAAATTTGAGTCGTCCAATATGGTAGCCATTAGCCATATGCAGCTACTGAATACTTGAAATGCAGTTAGTGTGACTAATAAACCTAATAAAAAAAAAAAAAACTAATTTTAGTAGAGTTAAATTTAAATAGCCACAGCTAGTGCCATCACAATGAATAGTGCCGCTCTAGAGCATTTGAGTAACGTGACAACTTTTTGATACACAGTAGTTTTACAAACCAAAGAGGCACTCGGTAAATGTTTGGTAGCAACCTGTCCTTGATAACTTCCATCTGCTCTCCCTTATAGTTCTTGTCAAGTGAAAATAAAAACAAAACTAAAAAGGCAGTAATAACAAAGCCCATGTGATTTTAACACCAGTCTCCCTTGAATGCACCTAGTAATTTTTAGTATATGGGAGTGGCACAAAGACAAAAATGAAAGCCAGCCAAACAAAGAATTAGAAATAAGCATACTAGAAGTTATTTATGTTTAATGCTTAAAAGTCTGAATGCACAATCTACCATTATAGAAGTACTGGTGGTCAATACGATGCATTAGAACTATGTACAATGCACAGTTTAGTATCAAAATCTTTCTACACTGTAGAGTTTTACGAAACTGTTAATGACATCAAACACTAAGCACTTAAGACACCATTTTTTTTTCTGCTACCACATTAGGAACGTCAATGGACAGTCCATTTCAACTTGCAGCATCCATCCGTTTCTAGTATGAAATTAAGTAATTTTCTACTTACACAATAAAGTTTATCTACACAGTTCTCTTGATTTTGATCCATAGCAGCAAAGGCACTGTACATCAGCAGATCCACAGACTTAAAAGATTTTTAAAGCATTCAAACAAAAAAATAATAATAAAAAAAGGAGTCACATATCATAGTTGAACAGCAACAACAACAACATAAAAGATAACACAATGTTTCTGGCACAATGGCACAGCCTGTGTCCGTTTCGGGGACATCCAACTAAGACAGGGAAAGAACCGGAGGTAAAGAAAGCAAGTCCTCATCCCAGGTGAGAGTCCATTCTTTCTGGTTTTCAGAGGGAGGTCCTTGCAAGTCTCCTCTGCTGTCTTCATTTTGTAAAAGACTTGACTTGCACAGCAGGAGGACTCCTCCCCTGAATCCGTGTAGTTCCCAAAGAACATGCCCCAAAATAGCCCATAATTTCTCGTAATGACAAAACTGCCCAAAGGTATACATTTCCCTTTGCAAAGAAAGGTGGCAAAAATATCCAGGAGGGATTAAGTTCTCCCTTTAGGCCAAATTTAATTTGTTCATCTGTCTATAATACAATAAAAAAAGGAATTAAAAACTTAGTACAAAGACACTTGTCAACAAGTCAAAAAAGAAAAAAAGAAAAAGTCCAATTACTTTTATCAAATAGAATCTAAAGCTATAGATATATTGGTTAAAGTTGTCCAAATAGACTCAAAAGAATACAACGTGGCCTGTCATGTTCTAATTGTTCAAATTTCCAAACATTTAAAGTAGAAAACAAAAACAAAAAAAATCTAACAACACAGCAACATATTGCTTCCATATGTAATTATACATTTCACATCTCTATACAGTCCTTAGTCTACATTTAGTGACATTTTTCATCAATTATGTTAAACCTTCCTTTCCCCTCCTTTGCCAAAAAAAGGGGGGGAGGGGTATCAAATACAACGCATCTTCATTATCAATGCAGGAGCAGACAGCTTTATTCAGTCAAAGTTAGAAAGCCTTCTTTAAACAAAATAAATATATTACAGATATAATACATAATTAAAGATACCGTCACTGTTAAGTATGGTAATTCCATGTTCTTCCAAGTAGAGAGCTGAAGATTTGGTATCACAGGTTCTGAATGAGTATTCACAATTCAATAGCAAGGAGGAAGTGGGGTAAGAGATGGGATTAAACTCCACAACTGCAGTGAGTATTTGAAATCCTTGGTTTTAGATGCAGGGGGGGCGGGGAGGGAGAGGATGATAGAACAAAGTGCTACAAGGAGAAGGGGTCCAGTTTGCATGAAGATTTGTCCTTAATAAATAACTTCATAAACCGTGGCCTTCTTATCCCCAGAGCCAGTGACAATGTATTTGTCATCCACAGAGATGTCACAGCTAAGCACCGATGAGGATTCTTTGGACTAGGAAAGAAACAAATACAAACGTTAACTATTGAAAGAAAAACCCATGAGGTGGGACTGGAAGACACAGAGTAAAAACAAGCGAGAATGTGTCCCGTTGTCCAAACAGGAGCAGCCAGCCAGGCAAGGCAGTCCCGGGCCTCCCTGAAAATGGCGGGGCCCGGGACACTTCCAGGGACACCACACCACGCCAGTCTACAGACTCCTACACTAGGGACGTTAGCTGTACAAGCACCTGTGCTCTGAAGAAGCAAGGCCTGGTTTCTAACCCTGTTCCCCAGACAGATAAGAGCAGAGTGCTCTTAGCATGAAACATCCTCCACTTCAGTCAGATGGCGTGGATGGAGGTCGAGCTACAGAACACCAGACAAGTCACTTAACCTGGGTGAGCCTCCTACCTTACAAACAGGTAAAGACCTCTTACCCACCTGCCACCTCAGAGAGTTGCCTCAGAGATCGACTGGAAAATGGCATGGAAAACACTACATGTTTTGAAATTGGGAATGTAAAAATATTTCTAATAGAAAGCCTAATTTTCTGTGTGAAAAAAAGAATACAAATCTCCAAGTGGGGAGGAGTTCAACAGAAAGAGAGATGTTCCAAACTTAATTAAGGGTCCTGGGTACCACGTTCAACTACACCAACTACAAGAGGTTCAACGTCAACTTTTAACTGAACTGTGCTAAACAAACTAACGCCACACGATTTTAACCAGAACTCTGAAGATTTAAAAATTAACGCCTGACGTGCAGATGCTAACCTCCTGCCAGTGTTTCTCAAACTTTTTTGACTGTAACCTGTAATTAATCCATTCTACTTCACAATCCAGTACACACATAAGATACAACACTTATACTTAACTATAAATCCACTCCAAGATTTTTAGATTTCTTTTTTTTTTTCCAGTCCTTTTTGGGACCACCCATAATACCAAGACTATATACTGTATTCAGTTATAAACCTCATGACAGCAAGAATCAGATATTCTTGTCCTACTGATTATCTGGCACAGTATTTTCACTCAATATATGTATTTTTGGATTCAACTGCATTGATCTACTCTATGATGACATACTACTACTCAGCAAGAAAACTGCAAATCTGTTGTTATTCCTAAAACAAAACAAAAAACAAAACAAAAAAATACAACGAAAAAAATAACATCCCAAGTATAGGTTAAAAAAGAGGAGTGTTCTTTAACCTGCCTATGAAATTCCCACATACCAGCCAGAGAGCACAGAGATTGTGTGTGTGCCCATGTTGATCATGTCTACCATTTGGTCCTCCTAACACTAGACAAAGTACCACTGAGTCAGTAAGAATAAACATTTCTGAAATTAGTCAAGATTTACTAAACTTCTTCACAACACGTCTTTGGGGGAGAAAAAAGAAATAACACTAATAAGAGTATTCAGGCAAAACGCTCAAACTTTTTAAAGAGAAGCATTTTAAAGACACGACACAACACACACACACACACACACACACACACACACACACACCATTAGAAACTCTAATGTATAAACGGGACGGAGGCGCAGAAAGCTGGCTAGTGCAAGGGGCAGTGTCCCGGCTCCGGGCTCGAAGAGAACTGGAGACCACCCCCCAGCTCCACAGCTCCACGGCATGTGGCTATGACACTAGCCTCCCTCAGGCAAGGTATTCTTCTCTCGCCCTATGTCCTAGGATGCCTCTTGTTCTTGCCCTACATCCTAGGACACTTAGGAGCCTTATTAATGTGACAGAATGCACAGAAGAGTTTGGGTAAATCATCGCCACGCAGGGAGCACACAGTAAGTGGGAGCTGAACAGCGTTACCTGGAATATACTGGCCCCATAAGGTGTTCTCCAGGCATTCAGAAGGTTGTCCTTTCCAGTGCTTACAAACCATTTGCCTACAGAAAGAGTTTGGAAAAAGGTTTTGTTTGTGTTACTGTGTCAGACACGGGGGATTTGCTTTATAGAGCACCAAACTATGCACAGAAAACTCTTCTGGTTTGCAAGAAAAGTTTCTTTTCACTGGAAACGTAAAACTCACTGTCCTAGATTTAGTGAGTCATTTATCCTTCCAACAATGGTAAGTGGATTGGCACATGGCAGGCATATGAGACGCAGGCACATACGTAAATTTGAAGAGGGACACGTTACTAAACCAAAGGAGCGGAGTGAGGACGCATCCGCAGAAGGGCAGAGGGGGCGACTGTCATGGACAGGAAATGGACGGGAGGGGGCTGCTTACCACAATGGGCAAACTTGAGCGACAGGACGCAGCTCTCGTGGAGATGCAGCTGGTATTTGTCTGGCTTGGTGACGTGCAACACTTCCACGTTACTGTTCTCCATCCCCACAGCCAGCCACTCTCCGGTTGGGCAGTAGCCCAGAGAAAAGATCTATGATTAAAACAGCTCAGAGTGACGGTGCCTACAGAAGACACGCTGCCTCTCGCCGGGAGGTACTATTTCTTCTGGGGATACTATTTGAATTGTGAAGGAAGTCTAGATGATTTCAATTATACAAGAAGAAATCACAGCCAAATGGGTGACGCCCAAGTAACGTGACACATCTGCACAATATCTTTAACAAATCACTTAGGTAAAATTCAAAAAATACACAGTAATGGTCTTTGAAGAAAAAACCTGGTAAAAGCTTATAATAAAAGATTTCTTCTAATCCTTTAATACATATTACTGTGTTTTGACAGAATTCAGTTATCTAACCCAGAGTCAAAAGTGACTATGTCACATGATAAAGTCTGTCATGTGTGTCACAAAACCATCTCTCGTGAAGTGTCCCGGGCCCACGCCTGTACCTGTGAGGTGAAGTCGTGCTGCTGCAGCTGGCGCCCCTCGCGCAGGTCCCAGGACCGGACCGTGTTGTCCAGGCCACCCGTCCAGAGCTTGGTGCCATCGTTAGAAATGTCAATACAGCTGGCCCCGTCTGTGTGGCCCTGGAATTGCCTGAAAATGTCAAAATGGAGGAGAACCTTTGAAAAGTTAGTTTCTATGTGAACTCAATTCTGAGGCTGTCAGTGCAGCCACTGTGGAAAACAGTGTGGAGTTCTTCAAAAAATTAAGAGGTGAGTTACCATATGATCCAGTGATTCCATGACTGGTATTCACCCAAAGAAAAGGAAAACACTAATTTGAAAAGATGTATGCTCCCCTATGTTTACTGCAGCATTATTTACAATAGCCAAGATATGGAAGCAACCCATGTATCCATCGATAGATGGGTAAAGAAGATGTGGTATACATATACCATGGAATATTACTCAGCCATAAAAAAGAATAAGTCCCTGTCATTTGCAATAATATGGATGGTTACAGAGTATAATGCTAATTGAAATAGGTCAAAGAAAGATAAATACCATATGACTTCATAAATGAATAAATGAAGGAAAAAAGAGACAAACAAACAGACTCATACAGAGAACAAACTGATGGTTACCAGAGGGGAGGAAGGTGGGGGATTGGTGAAACAGATGAAGGGGATTAAGAGTACATTTGTGGTGATAAGCACTAAGTCATGCACAGAATTGCTGAATCATGATTTTGCACACTTGAAACTAAAATAACACTGAATGTTAATTATACTTCAGTAAAAAAAATTTAGAACTCCTCATGGGTGAATTTCATTGCAGGTCTTACAGATTTCACTTGGGATTACTATGTTTTCTAATTATTCGAGTAACAAAGCATATACATAGGAAGATTCAGGTTTAACTGAAAGGTTGAATTTCTTGCACCTTTTATTTTTCAACACTTAGGAAGTACTCTTTGACTGTCATACCAAAAAATGACTCATTTAACCAATGGAAAAAAAAATCTCAAACTGAAATAAAAGAAAACACACAGCGACATGTATATGAACTAATCAAAAATACATCTAAGACCGATTTTATCATTGTAATATGAAGGAAAGGATTAAAGAGGATGTAAGGCATATTATATTCTCCCTTCTATAAAAGCTATAGGGATGGGCACGGGAGCAGCGGAGCAAATTTTGCCAGTGTGCAGCAGGTGCAACTGTAGCAGGCTGTGCAAGACAACGAAAAGGCCATACTCTCACGTAAGGCACATGGAAAGAAACTCTTTCCATGGCTCAGCTGCTTCAGGAGCTGGCAGAATGTACAGAAGACACTGGGAAAAGGAGAGATTAGAAGCAGTTCCTCGTAAGAGCCTTACCCAAGATGAAACAAATGATGACCACTTTGTTTTTGGAATCATACACAGAGCTCGGTCCTGCAAAATATCTGGCAGATGGCCAGCTAGTAGAGGCCTCTTCTCCTTACATACTCCCCTTGACTTGCGGCTAGGCCTGATTACAACCTTCTCACAGCCTTCAGCAGATCATACCTCATACTTCCTGCTCTCTTGGGTGCTGACATCTGGAGATTCATTTCAGGGCATCACCTATCAACACCAATCCCATACAATTTCATTTCTAAACAGACATCTCAGTGCATCGACCCATCTTTAGTGGTGGGATTACAGATAATCTAGACCATTTCAGAGTGAAGCACAATGTCAGGGCCCATGGCAGGGGCTTGGTGATGATTTGCTGATGGAAGGCACATGTGGCACAGAGGACAGTGCCCTGTGCTGTGAATCTTCTCAGTGAGTGTCTAGTGACAATGAAGGTTGGTTAGCAAGCACAGATGGCAAATTACAGACGTCTAACGAGCTCATGAAGTCATGGGAACATGATGTACATTAATTATGTAAAAATGACCTCATTTTTTAAAAACCTAAATTGGTGATGCTTAGGATAATGTCCAAAAAAAACCCAAAGAATGAAAACAACCCCTCATTTGGTAAGTTCAAAAGTTCAAAAGCAGAAAATAAGATTTAACATCAGTAATTTGTTTCTAGCTATCTTCATAAGGAGCCTGTCCCTAACACTTTTTAGTAGGAGAATTCTATTCCATTGTTTTAGACACACACAGCTCTTTGGCACAGAGTGGTAAAATTGGCCCCCTCGTGTGCCCTGGGCAGGGATCTTGCTGACCCACCTCACCAGCGTCTGGTTGTGCAGGTCCCAGACGGCGATGTTACCATCACTGCAGCACGAGAAGCAGACCTTGGAGTCGGGGCTGATGGCCAGGGCGTAGCACGCGGGGGCCGAAGACGTCAGCTCTGCCTTGATGCGCGGGGTCGGAGCCGCCAGGTCCCAGATGGACAGAGTACTGGCCTCCCCTCCCACGATGAGAGTGCGACCGTCAGGGAGCAATCGGCAGGAACGGATGTAGTTATCCCTGTTCTGGAGAGACAAAAACCATCAAGAGATCACTCATGAGGAAAGGAAAACAGCATTAACATGAGAGCAGAAATCCATAAAAGTATTGTGTTTCCTCCTGGTTTTAATGAGCCATTTTTACTTATGACAATGATAAAGTGGATTAATGCTAGAAAATTACATGAAATTAGGGAAGTACTTAAACTTGATCTACAAATTTAGTGCTGAGATATTTAATCTTAATTAGCATGAAAATGCAAAGATCTAGACCCAACTCCCACCACCACCACCAAATCACCCAGCTGCCTGACTCATTTGCACACACAGACACACACACACACACGCGCCAACGCAGGAGCGCACGAGTCCTGGACAGCAGTGATTGATCAAACAGCATCAACTGGAAGCAAAACTTGATCAAGGAGTGTTAAGGATGGGGCGGGGACAAAAATGGTCCTCCGTGCTCGTGGGCATATGGGAATGTTGTGTACATCAAGTATGTTAAACTGACCTAACATCGTGCAGCAGCAAAAATTCCACTGCTCGTCTAAGGGAGAACGTCCTGCTGCAGTTTTATAAATGACGGAAGGAGAAACGCCCAAGACACAGGCAAGGGGATAGTCTAGTGTCTGTCCGGGAAGCGGGACGTTACTCTGGTCTCACCATGTGACAGATGGAGAGGGGCACTCTCACGGAAGCCCTCCTGGGCTTTTAACTTTTCTTACACTTCTTTATCAGACAGGAAAACGGGTACTGAGCCTGTGCCCACGAATCGGGCAGGGTTCATGAAAGCTGCACTCTCCACATGAAGGGCCACAAACTACCAAAGACATCTACCCACTTGGGACCAATTCTGGGTGTTGCTTGTCCAACCAAGTCTCTCACTATCCCATCCCGTTTTCTGAATGAAGGTGTAAGCCCCGTTCCTCCCTGCTCGCTCACCAGACAGTCGAGCTGAGAGACGGGGCTCTTGTTGCCGGGGTGGCTGATGTCCCAGACCTTGACGCAGCCCTTGCCGCCCGTGTACACATGTCTCGTGGGGTTGCTGATGGTCACCGCGCACACCACCTCCCCGTGGTTCAGGGTATTGATCTGGCGCGCGTGCCGGGGGATTCCGGGTCCGATGAGGGCGTCGGGGGGGAAAGGGACAGGCTGCATCTGGCCGTCTGCGGTGACGTGGAAGGAGTACGCTCTGAGGCAGTGTAGTGGGGAGAAGAAAAAAATAGGAAGAGGGGAAGGTGAAATACGTTAGTTGACTCATCAGTGTAAGGAGATAAAAAAAGGAAACATTTTCAGTGTTACTTTTGATTTGCAAATAAGCCAAATTTACCTGGTACGGTAGAGAGTATGTAATTTTCAGAGTCACACAGCTAGATCTACGATCAAATGCCAGGTCGACTCTTCACTAACTGCTGTGTGGCAGTAAGTAGACACTGAGCCTCTCTGAACCTCAGTTCTCATCTTTAAAAGGGAGAGAATGCTACCTATACTTTACAGAGAATTAAATAAGATAGCCAACGTCTAGTGTAGTACCTACTCCTTCAGGGCACTCTGCAAACTTGCTCTGTTTTCTGCTTTGGGTGACTCAGAAGCCTGTGATGAGATTTCTGCCTGTATTTGAAGTCACTCCAATCAAGTGATTTACTAATGGAGATCAATGAGTCAAAATGATCAAGCTTTAAGGAGTTAAGAGTCTCCAGGCCTACATGGTGAAACGATAGTTGTAACCCCCGAACACACACCAGAATAAGTCCTATCAGACTTGACAATCACTAATTCAAGTAATTCCTGATGAAATTAGGACCTGTAAAGGTGTCCTGTGTAACTACCTCAAAGGTCCACCTGGGAGTGCCTATCATCAGCTCCAACTCCAGTTTATCTCCAAGGAAAGCTCTCCACTTATGAAAACATTTGGTTCTAAATGCAACTTCCGTTCGACCATCTCCCTCAAGAGATCTCTATTCTTAGGGTGCTGAAGTCAGGAAGGGAACATCAGCGAGGCTATGTGATGCAGGCGATCGAGGCGGGGAGCTGGGCCTGTCTTCTATCATAGACAATAGCCCATTTTGGAAATTATGTCATTCTGCTTTGGCATGAAGCTTTGGAATGTGCTCTGTTTATAGGAAGAAGTTTGCAAAAGACATACCAAGGGAAAGCATCTGTGGGTGCACAAAGGATTGGAGCTTGGACCTATCAGGGAAATTTTAGAATCAAAACAGTTTATGGTTCCTTAATGCAAAAAGCTACAGGCTAGCCACATTCATCAAAATTCAGCCCATTACTAAGAGGACCTCATCAACACCCCCCCCCCACCCGCCGCCCCTGACTGTCCCCAGGAGGGATGACACAGTATGCGGCTGTGGAAGACGTGGTGCCAGATAGCAGAGGGCTTTCTCCTTCTCGGTAAACAACAGAGAGAGGCATGGGCCCAGCCTGAAGCAGAACTGTAGTATGCTGGGGGCGGGGGGGGAGGGGGGGAAGGAGGTGGAAGTTAGGGAGACAAGAGAAGACATTTCCTCGGTCAAATCGATAGGACTTGGGAAACACACTGAATGTGTGACCTGGGAGAGAGGCGAGGAGGAGGGCTCTAAGGCTGGGAACCCGCATGACTCAGGTGGACCACGATATGTTAGTGAAGCGACAGGGAAGCATGACTGAAAGGTACACACGCAAGGAGCTAAATGGTTTGCTTTTCTTTAATCTGATGGTAGTTGGAAATCCAAACAGTTCAACAGGAAGTGGAGTACTGTGATTCAGGTGAGAGGTTAGGTTAGAAAGACAATGTGTGCTTATCAGCTAAGAAGTGACAGTGTAAGCTAAGGGAACAGAAACAATAATGCCGTAGCAGATTATGCGGTGAGCAGACGAATGCAGGATCTAGGGGACTGCTTACATCTAAGGACCCCCCAGCAAGAGCAGTCAGAGACATGGACAATCGAGAGACGATCAAGAGCAGAGAGAGGGGAAGACGATCAATCACTCGACAACATATTAAGAGATTCAACCATTCAACACGTACTTCTTGGGTACCCCCATGTGCTAAGCACCAAACTAGCAGGACTGGGGTTACAAAAGAAAGAAAAACAAAACAAAACAAAAACCCATATCCCCAGTTCTCCTGAGGTAACAGCCTGTGGGAGTAGGCGGCAGGTGGGTAGAGGGGCAGATTCATTAGTGAGACAGTCACATAAATAAATATAAAAATGTCAGACGGTCAATGCGATGAACAGTGGACATGCCTGGTACAGTGGGATTTGACAGAGTGAGGCAATGGGGCTTTGATATAAAGAGGAAGATGGTGTGAAGGGGAGGGGGGTATGGCAAATATGAAGGCCAGAGTGAGATGGAACGCTTAGTATCCTATTTATTAAATGCCTAATATCAGATGCTGGGGAATCAGGGTGAACAAAGTAGACGAAGCCCCTATCCTCCAGGGCCAACATCTAGAAGGGAAAGGAGATACCATACACAAGCAGAAAAATAAGTAACCTCAGATCCCCATCAGATACCAAGACACACACACACAGTGCGGAGGTCTGGGGTACCGTATGAGTGGAGACAAGAATAAAGGACACAGGCCCTGCACACATCGAGCGGGGGGAACGTGCAATGTGCCAGGCAGAGGAACAACACAGAGTCCCTAAAGCAGAACCAAGTGAGAACGCTAGTGTGCACTCAGTGGCGAGGGGCAGCCTGCAGACAGAGGGGAGGGCGGTGGGAAAAAGAGCCTGACAGGCTGTGCTGAGGAATGCGGGTATTATCCTGGGTGGAATGGGACGTCACTGGGATTTCTGGGCAGGGGGTGACGGGATTCAGTTCATGCTTTAAAGTGCCATTCTGGCAGGTGAAGAATGGATGGTAGGTGGCAGAATCGGAAAAGGAACACTAGACAGCAGGTCTGTGCTTGGGAGACAGATAGCTGGGAAGAGATGTGCAATTCAGAAGATCACTCCAGCTGGTGGAAGCAGAGGTGGCTGTGCTGGATGGGTCGTCTGGTTTCTGGAAGTGACACAGTGAGGGGCGGGGATGAGATCTTCCCTGTGAGCCTATAAATAGGTAACTGAAGTCAAGGACAGCTACAGTCAACATGGTCCAAACCCCAAGATGAGGTTACTGGGGATGATGACCTTGTGAACACCAGAGTCACAAGGAATGATGGAGGCTCCAAGGAGGAAGACCCTAAGCCAGTGCCAAGTCTTCAATAAAAGGGAAATCCCCCAACAAGGTGTAAGGGTAGGTAGAATCCAATGACACAAGCCTGAAAGGACCAGAGTTTTCACAAAAAGATAAAGGAGCTCAGTTTTAGAAAAGACTAGTGGTGGGACTAGGGTGGGGTGATGATAGAGCCTTTATCACCCCATCACTGGCCCTGAGCATTTAAGGATATGAAACAAGTGAAGGAGCACCCCCTCAGAGAGCTGCAGGTGGAGGGTCCCCCTGGGAGAGAACCAGGTGCCAATCAGGCAAGGAGGGGAAGGCAGCAATGCTCTCAGAGAAAGGCTGAGATTCTGAAGGATGACAACGGAGAAAAAGGCTAACTGACTTAGCAACTAAAGAGGTCATGAAGACTGAATCTTAAAGGAAAGGAGAGGAAGGTTATTCCAAGTTTAGATGGTGTTATACATTCTTAATGATAATTTACTTGAAAAGCCATCCCTTCTCTCCTCTCTCGTATCACTAAGTGGTTTTTAAAGAGCTTTGAGAATTTAAATAGTTAAGAAACCAGACACATGATTTCTTTCGAGGTTTTTGATACGGCGTTCTTCAACTCGACCACAACCACTCTGTGAGAGCACCCATTATGTTCCTGGAACTCCCTTTAACAAGAATGTCAAGAACCTACATGCATTAATGATATAATGTGGCCCTCTGTTTGCTATTAGTACATGTAAGGTACTCAAGACTGGAAAAAATAAAACTCTAAGTAAGATTCTTACCAGATTTCAACTAACTCTGATGTGTAGCTGGCAAAGTATACTGGAACGTGTAACGAAAGCCAACTTCTCTAGAAATCAGAAACCCAGGCCTGAGGAACTATTCTTTCTCTACCTGATTAAATGCATTGATAAGGCCTCTTAGCCACATGGATACAGACATCATGCTAAAAATACAAAATAAGGTAAGGCACTGGCCTTGCCCACTAGCGGCTTCTAATCTAGGAGTGTGATGAGAAAAGCAAAGAAGTGGCCACAATACCAGGTGGAATACAGAAAGTAGAAAGTTCTGTGGTGGTTCAAAAAGACAAAGCTTATGTTTCAATAGTGACATGGTATTAGAGATGGGTTTTGCAGAATGGAGGGACTCTCAGTGAGGAGGGAGGGAGACAGAAAAACAATTTTGTGAGGGAAGCAGAAACAGCAGAGAGCAAGGGCTCTAAAAGGATGGGGTGCAATGATGGAAATTCCTGGGTGGGTTTTAATCCAAGGATTCATTTATTCAATAACAATCCTAATAACAACCCTAGGGTAAGTGGCTGGAGGAGCTGGCCTGAGCAGTCCGATCAAATGTATCAGGAATATATACGTTTATACTACACACACACACACACACACACACACACACACACTCTGCTGTCTATCTGCTAGAAAAGGGAGGGCTGTTAAAAGGGAGGGCCTGCAAGGCCAGCCTAAGGACTCCACAAACAGAATTCACTAAAGGGTTTTTTTGGAGGGGGAATAGGTAGGATATTACTGGGGCAACTGACAGAATAAATGTGATCACAATGAATACAGTGGGGTAGGAGGAGTAAGAGACAATTATTCCAATAGTCTAGATGCAAGGTAATGGGGACCTGAACTAGGCTAGGACAAGGAAGACACTAAAAGTAACAGGAGATATAAAATTCTGAAGAGTTAACGAGTAAGACACAAGGAAGGAGCCAATTTGAGTTTCTGAGCTTAGGAAACAAGGATCAGAATACCAATAGTCCCGACAGGCAGTGTGGGAGGAAGACCTAGTCTGGGGAAGAAGCATTGTGCTATGATGACTTTGAAGGGAAAGTAATACACCCACAAGATGACTGAGATGTCTAGCCAATAACTACAAACGTAGGGCTGGAGGGGAGAGGGTGCAGGGAACCAGAGAATACAGTGACGTGCACTCTTCCAACACACACACACACACACACACACACACACACACACACACACAAGCACGTGTGCGCACAGTGGGTGAAAGCACTAAGAGCTAAGAATGGCTCTCTAAGGAAGAGGGTAAAGAGAACAGAAGCACCTTGGACTTTCTGACAGAAAACAATCAAGGCATCTGCAAATCACTCTTTTTAAAACATGAGCATTGAAGATGCTATTTTATCGGAATCATCATCCTTCGATGAAAACCCAGCATATTTAAAGAAGGTCCTTGGCCTTCCTGCCCCCACCTCATTTACCCTCTTCCAAAAGGCCCAGTTCTGTAATGTTGCACTCATCTTCCTCATACTTTGCAACACCTCCTCCAAAGTTTTCAATGTCTCATGAGATGGGACTAGACCTTGAATTCACAATGAAAGGTCTGGCCACTGTACTTTCTAAAGTATGCTAGAAAATCAGGTTCTAAGCAGCATATGAAGCCACTAGTAGGTCAGCCAGCCAACAAATAGTTGTTAAGGGCTTACTGCATGTCAAGCACTGTTCCTATTTTGAAATATCCTGCTTTATAATAACAAACAAAACAATAGGGGAAATTTTCTGAATTGTGAGCAGCCTAAAACCAACAAACCTGAGCTCTTCTGTCATGGCTGCATACATATGCCATGTCCCACAATGTAATTAGTACTATGGTTTTAATTGAATAGTTTTACCCTATTTATAGATGTCTCATTTAAGTAACAGGTGAGGAAAAAAGTCCATTTTGGGTTTATGGTGAAATTAAACTATCTTGTCATCCCAATTACATATTGAGTGCAACTTTTGCTAATTCACCAGAATAGACAAGAGGACCCAATGTGAATTATTAAATAAATCCTACTTTATTCGTTAGTCGGTGACATGCATTTAATTATAACTTGTGATACCATCTAACAATTCATTTTGTAAAAATAATTAGGACGGAGATGCACAACTGCTTTGAGTCTTTCTGGAGAAAGGCAGTTTACTTTGTGTGTATGGTAGGGGAAGTCTTTTGGTGATTTATTACATTTTATGTTATAGCACGAAAAATAGTTGCTTCTGTCGAAACATTCAGAGAAGACAAAGTTTCACAATTCTGTATCTTAAGATCTGAAGAGCCACCTAACTGTTATCATCACTTCCTCTGAAAAATCTATAATAAAAATATATTATCTCTATATGCATAAATGAATGTGAATTTACATGTCTTGATGCCCTCTTATAGAAAGACACACCAGTGACAGGAACGTAGAGTCTAATTTACTCAAATCTAATTTTCTTGGGTCATTTCTGCCCTCTACAGAAATGCAGTTCTGTTCAACTGCATAAGCAGCTAAAAAACTGATAATGCCCTGGGGCAAAGCTAAACTGGAAATGAGGCTGCGGTTGACTGAAGAGCCCCATATACCAAACACAGTACTAAACATGTAACACGTTATCTTATCTCACCCTTACGCCCCGCTTGTCAAGGGAGGTGCCATCCTTGGTTTATAGATGAGCCAACTGAAGCTCACCAAGCTAAGAAACTGTCCTCTAGTTGTCAACTGGCAGAGTAAAAATTCAAATTCTGATCTGTCACACCCCAGAACTCAATTTGGTCGACCACACTGTGCTCTCTTTTGGGATTCCTGATTTCATCTGCCAATTGCATGAGATGTGGCTCTATCACTCTCAGGAACGAAAATTTGCAACCATCCCCAAACCCATCATCCTTCCCAAGAGGATCTCAACAATTTGATAATGCTAAGAATCAAGACTAGGGGAAAGGAAGGAGTCCCGCTCAAGGCTCAGAAATGCCTCCCCAATCAGACCAGCTCTAACTCGACAGTGGTTCAGATGGCCCAAAGTGAAACCAAGGCCGTTGTTCTTTATAGGCACCTAAGTCCCCTTCCCCCACCTCCCTTCACCCCTTGCAGGCCCAGGCAATACTGAGCTAGTGGTTATACCACAGCTCTGGTGCCACAGCTGGTCCAACAACCAAGTGGTAACTATGCAATACCTGAACATGGGATGATACCTTTTCCCTAAGGAAACCTCTCCGTCCCCACCGGTTCACATGGAACTCACAGGGATTTTGAGTTATTTGATTACTCCTACGACCTTGTTATTTAATCACTACCTGAAAGAGACCAAACTTTCACCTTCAAATACATCAGAGTTCTTGGTCAATAAGACTTCTAAGTCAGTCAACAACTATTTGCAGAACACACACAAGTACATAGAATTTTATGGTAATGGGTATTCATATCTTCGATTCTCAGGGAACTCAAAGTCTAATTTGCCTTGCCTCCCTTATTAATCAGTCAAATATTTACGGAGCAACTTGGCTATGGAGCCAGCGCTGTGTTTGATGCAACAGGGAAGTTTAGCACAGATCTGTACAGAAGTTAAGTTACACAAGAAGTTATACATAGGAAATAACATGGTGACAACTAAGCGCCTGAGTGTACAGCAGTGAATAAATAAGTAGTGGGAGATCAGAGAAGAGAGAGACTGGCTGGCTCACCTGCACGCTCTCTCACACCCCACCCCTGCCCCGCCATTTAAAAAGTATGTACTGTGAGCACCGGGTACCAGGTGCCCCTCTAGGCACTGGAGCTACTTCTGTAACTGAATAGCAAAGAGTTCTGTTCTGCTCTCACAGAACTTACATTCAAGCAGTGAGAGGCAGATCACGGCTACAGACAAGTACAAAAAAGGCAGGCAGTAGAAAAGAACAATGATGGGGAGAGGAAGGGAGGCAGGGTTTTTTGTTTTAGATAGGGTTATTTTAGATAGGGCTGGCAGGGCAGAACGCTCTAATAAGTGACATTTTAGCAGACACTTTTGAAGTGAGACAACAAGCCAAGAAAAAGTACTGCAAGAAGGACCAGTAAGACCAAATACCCCGAGGCGTCCGAGCCACCAAGGAAGCTTCTGGGAGAAGGAACTTAGCAGCTACTGAGGGTCAAGTGTGGGCAGGACGGGCTGGGGAGCCTGGGGAAGCAGCATGTGTACGGCACGTGTGGTGACAGACAGGATGCCAGCAGGAAGAGCCAGGAGCATACATATTCACAAGGGACTAATAAGGCGGGGGGTCCGCAGGGACGCTTCCCAAAGAGAGGAGAGAGGAAGCAAGCCGGGATTTCAAGGGAAGAGCGGTGTTATTTTATAGTCAAGTCTTTGTATCTGGGAAGATGAAGCCAAAGAACAGAGAGCACATGCATCGCTAGTAATGAAAAGGTGTGCTAGACTGAAAGGAAGGCTGTGGAACGAGATATGGTGAGAGGTTAGAATGTACAGAAGAGGCCAGAAAAACTGACGCGTGCGTTTTGCCTCATAACTCAAGGGGGCTGTGAATACAGACGCTCGAAATATCCAGCTCACGGGACAAGAAGCCAAATGAGCAAAGCCACCTTTTCTGTAAACACGACCGAGCATAAGACCACACTTTCTTCTTTTCACAGCCTTTGAAGTTTGGCACGTCTTTTCCCAACACGCTCAAATTTTGAGCATCCAGGTTTGCACATAAGACATTTTTTATCAAGGCAACAAAAGAATTCAGTAACAGACGCAGAGAAGACCTGAGTGCTAGAGGTGCCTCAATAATTTGCATTTCCATATTAGAAGCTCGAGATTTTAAATTGAAAATACAAAACCCCACCTCATTACTTCTTTCCCTGGGTGAAGAGAAAACTGGAAATTCTTTGCAAGGAAAAAACAAACAAACAAAAAAACAAAAAAACCCCACATATCGAGCTCCAGGAATTCCCCCACACTGCCTCGCAGTGCTCAGCTGAGAAGGCCGGCGAGGGAGCATGAGGCTCAGGGGTACTCACGGTTTTCCTCCCGGAATGCCCGTTAGGTTCGGAGGTATGGCTGGTACGCGCATGTGATGGTGCGGATCAAATCCAACCTACAATTTTCCCAAGCAAAACAACAAAAACACATGCAGTTACATTAACTCATCTCAGCCTACTCGATACCTCTCTAGATCTTGGGAGAACACAGATTTTAAATAAGATTTTTAGAGATACACAAACACAAGTATCTACTGATGAAAAGACAGGATGTTTACGATTTCAGGGGTAACATACCTGGGGATGGAACATACATGAAAAAAATTATTTGTCTAATTTTTGAAGCTTATGATGGAAACACAGGGTTCACTACAGTCATGATCATTTGCTCTGCTCTTGTAGGTTTAAGATTTAAAGGAAACCTAAAATAACAAGGACATTTTCTCTTCTTAGAAAAGAAAATGGAGGGCGCCTGGGTGGCTCCGTGGGTTAAAGCCGCTGCCTTCGGCCTTCGGCTCAGGTCATGATCCCAGGGTCCTGGGATCGAGGCCCACATCGGGCTCTCTGCTCAGCGGGGAGCCTGCTTCCCCCTCTTTCCTCTCTCTCTGCCTACTTGTAATCTCTCTCTCTCTGTGTCAAATGAATAAATAAAATCTTTAAAAAAAAAGAAAAAGAAAAGAAAAGAAAATGGATCTCACAGTACAACTGCGTGTAGTTTAATTTACAGAAATGATGGGTCCCTCTACAAATACCTCAAATTACATAAACTACATTCAAAAGTAACGTCTGGCGATCCTGTGAGCCGTGGAATGGCCTGATTTCGTGAAGGCCCGCAAACGTACCACCGGCGATCTCCCGTAGGCGGCAGCGGCGGCGGCAGCGGCGGCGGCCGCGCTCATCTGCGGGGAAATGTTGTGTAGCCCCGCGTAGGCGGCGCCCGGGCTGGTCAGCTCCCCGTTCATCCCGGCGTGGGGCACAATCCCGAACGGGGTTGGGTATGGACAAGGGACTGCCATCGGGGTCCTGAGGCTTGAGGCTACAGGCCAAAATGAAAGGAAAGAAGAGAAAAACCAAGAACACAGGAAACAATAAGGAAGTAAGGCATTAACATATACCTTAAAAAAAAAAAAAAACAGGATCCAGGGCTCAAATTCGCTTAACGTAGAATTCTCAAAAGTCAAGGCGCTTGGTTCAGGTTAAATAAATAACTAACAGCTTTTCAATGCTGGTTAGTACTACTCTTAAGGTACTGCACTGTTCAAATTGCATGAATTTCTTTAAAAACATGAAGCATAAATATGCACGAAACCCTTCTTCTTACTAACCCAAGGGGTCGACTCCTGGTGGTTTTCCAGGCACAGGCCTCAATCCGGGAGTGGAATTACTTCCTGGGGTGGGTGCATCGGTTCGTGGAGTAGGGGTATTGGACTTTGAAACGGGAGTAGTAGATTTTTCATTCTAACAAGAGATGGAAAAGAATATAGTGGCAGTCAGAACACAGTTTTAACAATTAAGCATTTAAAAAGGCAAGTCAAAAGGAAAAGAGAACACAATGGATAAAGTTCTTCAGGTTGGGCTTTTATTTTCATAATTGAAAAGAACAAACCAACAAACAGAAAGAGCTCCCTGAGACCACAAAACCAATGTTCAGGAGGATATAAACTGAAGCAGAAATTAGGGTAGAGTAAATGATTTCCAGGAAACTGGGTCCGAGTCAGACAGAGGCTGACAAATCATGTCGTCCTGTGACCAAACACTTGCTGGCTGCTTTGATTTAAGGCTGCTTGAGCTGGGTTCCTGGTGGACTGTTCATATCACAAGAGGCTTCCTGGTTAACGGGTCCTCTTAGAACAGATCCACACCCCGATGGTCAGAGATCAGCATAGGGGAGTTGCCAATGCAAGAACGCCAGAAGGCCAAGAAAGATCAACAGAAGAAAACTTAATGTAGCCCCATGCCAGACACATCTCCCTAATCTGCAGACAAACTGAGGAACTTTCCTTCCTTCAGCTGTGAATACAGAAGGCTATACGAAAACTGAGCTTTTTTTTTTTTTTTTAATGTTATGTTACAAGGAAATAACTGGAGAGGAAGACATACACACAAAAATGCAATTAACTACAGAGCCACAGAAGAAGAGGGTATGGGGAGATTATCCTGACTTGCAAGCAGTTTCATTTTTGCATTTGTGATTTGTGGTGTGAGTCAAGGTAGACTTTTATAAATGACAGATTATTTCTTAAATAGGAAGGGAAAATTATTGCAGTCATATATAGCTTGGTAATTCAAACAAAGCTAGCAACAAAATCACATCCCAGTAGAAAACTAAATTTACCATAAACCATAGGTAACAAAACCATCTCTGTAAGCCCAGTGTGTATTTCTTCATCTTTGCTGAGACACGTTTCACTCAATTTCCCCATATCCCACCCCTACTCTTGCAAAAATACTCCTAAAACATCTATCACCGCTTAGTCAGTAAATCCATTCTGTTCCCAAAGTACTTTTGTCAATTAAACTTGAATACTGAACGTATACACATATTTGGAAATAAGAGTCCTACAGAAAAATGTGAAAAATACCAAATTTACAAAATAATCAAAGCCAATCATCTTGAAACAGGCAAGGCTAAGAAAGACGATGAAGAACAGCTTACAAGGCTAAGTTCTTTGGATTTGGAGGAAGGAGTGCTGCTGGAGGACGCAATAGAGGCTGGACTGATGGGAGCATCCTTCTTGAGCAGGCGCGTCTTGTCCAGGCCATTCTCTCTCGGGGAGTGTGCTGGGCTCCCTCGAGGGGAAGAGGGATCCTACGAAGGAACATCAAGGGCACTAATGCAGCACAGCACATTCGCAATGCTAGAGTGCTTGAATGTGGATGCTTCTAGGGGAAAGCATGGAGAAGTGCAACATGTTCTGTAATCGGTAACAAAAGACGTACAAAATTGCTGAAGAAAGTATTTGGTATTGAGGTCAAAGAAAATACTAAATATTTATAGCACAGTTGACCCTTGAACGGCATGGGTTGGATCTGTGCAGGTCCACATATACGCAGATTTTTTTCAGTAAATACACTATAGTATAAAAACTGTGTTTTCTCTTCCTTATGATCTTAATAACATCTGCTTTCCTCTAGCTGTCTTTATCCTAAGAACACAGTATGTAACACATGTAACATACAAACTACGTGTTCACTGGCTGTTTATGTTATCGTAGGCTATTAATAGTTAAGTTTTGGGAGAGTCGAAAGTTGTCTGTGGCAGCATCGTGTGCAGACTTTGTGAATCACTCTGTTGTACACCTGAAACCAATGTAACATTGTGCGTCAACTACACTTAAATTTAAAAAAGGGAGGGGGAAGTTACATGCATATTTTCAACTTCGTGGGAGATTGGTGCCCCTAAAACACCACTCTCCCACCTGCATTACTCCAGGGTCAGCTGTACTTACTCAAAGCAAAAATCGAAACCCTACAAATCCACAGGTCACCTGTCAATGAGATCTGCAGGCTGACCACATATGCCTGCTGTGCATTTATGGTGATAGCAAAACACACTTGTACTTTTATAGAAAAGAACAGCAGTAAAAAAAGTATCAATAATACATAAAATCAGTAATGGATACATTTTTCAGGTAAATACAAAGTGGGTCCCCTTTGGAAACGAAGCACACATTTTGAATACTAACTGTCTGGACTCCAGCTAGTCACTGTTACAGTGGGTAAGAGCAGGAAGCTAAATAAGCCAGAAAACGTACCTCATTGGAAACGTCAACCACCAGGTTGTCGTCACTCTTCTCACCGTCGCTGTCCTGCATTGACAATTGACAAGCATTACCTCCTCCCCAGCACACGCACGCATAACGAGGGCCAGATTCACCCCGGACAAATTCAGACTAATTCCTCGCATCTCATAAAAACGAACTGCACCCAAGAGCGCCAAACACTTTACGTATTATGTTCTCTAATCCTCATAATGATGTTACAAGGTAGGTATACGATGATTCCACTTTACCATTTAAAAAACTGAAGCTTATATGGCTTACTCGGTACTCTAGAGCATCTCGTGGAAGCTGGCCTGTCTGGGCTAAATCCAGCCTATGGCTGGGTGTGATTTGTTCTCTCAGTTTAAAAAACTGGGTTATGTAGTCACCATTTTAAAATTGGGAAGTTTCACACAAAAGTCCAAACTTTCTGCTTTTTGGAGGCCTGCAGTCCTGCAGGGCATCACACCACAGGAAGCGGAGCGGGGGCTTGCCTCCTGGTCCCATCCAGCTTGCTCCCTTCACACTATGTGACCCAAAGGGTTAGTCACTGAAGGAAAATGAGCTTCAACCCATGCTAGGGACACATCTGGTTGCCTCTGCAAGTTATACTCCACAAAATCCACTTTATTCCTCAGCGCGAATTCATTTTAGACATATTAACAGGTTTCCTATGATTTTACATTTTTCCTTAACATGTCCAGTTGACCACAGAAAATTCAACCACCTTGAAATACACAGAGGGAAGCAAATACATCTCTAGAAATGGTATTATGGGACACCCATGACATCTTCTACTAGCCGCCAGATAAAGCACTCTGTTCCGACACACGTCCACACATGCCCAGTCCTGCACACACAGAGGACTTCCGCTAGCCAACTGAGATGCAGCTATAAAGGCAATCACTATTTTTTTCTCCTAGTAGATGTTTTTTCCTCCTATGTTCTAATTTTGGTTGGTAATAGTCAAAGGGTAAAATGGCTGCTGATAAAAAGCAGAATAAACTGGCTTCCCCCAAAGCAAAGGTGGAGGAACCTACATAGCGAGCTGCAATTTCCTTTTCTTCAGTTTTCTGCTTTTTGCTATCAGAGGAGTAGTCTGTGGAGTTTCTGTGCTTCTCGGCACCTCGGAAACTGGCTGACGGGGATACCGAAGAGCTCTGGAATTAGAAAAGAAAGCAGGGTTGAGAAATGACCATCCACTGAACAGTGAGTTTTTCAGGCTTAATGTACTTTTTGTTCGTTAATGCACACCTGCAAAACTGTTAGCAGGAGACAGGAGAGAAGGGAGGAGGTAAAAGGAAGAGGGCAACAGAGGTGGAGACAGAACACAAACCATAAGAGACTCCTGATCTCACAAAACAAACTGAGGGTTACTGGGGGGTGGGAGGGTAGGGATAGGGTGGATGGGTTATGGACATTGGGGAGGGTTTGTGCTTTGGTGAGTGCTGTGAAAGATGTAAGCCTGATGATTCACAGACCTGTACCCCTTGGGCAAAGAATAAAAATTAAAAAAAAAAAAAAAAGAAAACAAAGAAAAAACAGGGGAAAGGAAATGAGGCGAAAAAAGGAACAAACAGGAAAGAAGAAATGGAGACAGGACCAGAGAGGGAGGCATGGAGGCAAGGAATATCAAGTTCAGAAGACAGAATGGGTCTGGTCCCAAAAAGATGTAGATTGCACTGGTGCAGCAGCTTCAAAGAGGTGAGAAAGGAAGAAGATAGAAGAGAAAATGGAAGGAAGGAAAAGGCAAGCCCCATCCCCCTGACTGACTGGCCCCAAGTTTGCTGACTGATGGGAAGCTAGTAACTTAAGCCTGTACAGAGACACGGAGTATGCTAGAGTCCATCTCGAGAAAAACTAGTAATTCTTCAAAGAAAAAGGGAAGACAGGTACTCTTTGGGAATTTAAGCAACAAAAAAAAGGTGATCACATGACACAAAGGTCCTATTTACAGAATTTTGCTACGTCCCTTGTTTCATGGGGATGGAAGACTGAGTGGCAAATAAAAATAACAAAAACAAAACACCTGCAAAAATTCACTTTGTTCCTTATTGACTCCTACAGTTTTCATGAGCCTGTTCCTTTTTATCTCTGTAAACGCTAGAATCGGAATCCCCATTAGGATCAGGTAACTAGGAAAGACAGTCCCTCCTTGGGATCACAGTCGGGAGCGAGCCATACAGGCTCAGACAATGTCCATCATCTCTGCTCTTCCAAAGAGCTCCCAACTGGAAGAGGCCTACATGTCGAAAATAAACAACGAAGCACAGAGAATGAGTCTGTCTGCCATTCAGGCCAGGGTGATTACTAGTGGGCACATGCAGACAGTATGAGGGCTTAACATCATTTTTGAGGAAGTGAAGAAAACGTCAACAAAAACTGGAAGCAACCTTATGAACTAGCTAGTGACTCAGTTCAGGACACACCAAACAGGGCTGACCTGTGGAGGGCGGGTCATAACGGCCAGAAAGGCCAAGCCCCTCAGCAGGGCACCAGCGCGCCCAGCTCTGAGGGCTAATAACCCAGGCTGGGCCGTGGAAAGAACACTTGAAGGTGAGAAAACAAGTTCTAGGAAGAACAAAGAATCACCACCAGAATATCTCTGCCTTGCATCTAAATCAATTCAGGAAACTGTTCATAAAGCTCTTTCTCATTGGCAACTTCATTTTTCTCATATAAAACTAACCCTTGTTCGTTTTTTTTCCCCCTTTATCTTACATCTGATGGTAATAATTAACATTTATGAAGATACACATTTACAGGGCCTTTTAAATTAACTGCAGGAGGCCCTGTGATATCCAGAACTTTTGGCTCTATATCCCATTTCACTTCCACGGAGCCTTAATGCCACATTTTCTTTTGTGGCTAAACTTTTGAAGCCTGTTGTCAGAGGAAAACCAATGAACTTTTTTTTCCCCATGCCTGGGTCAGTTTCACTACCAAGACATCACCCCCTAGTGGTCATCTGTGGTGATGGCAACTCCACCGTCAGCTCCAAAGGCAGGAAGGAGGAGGTAGGAGTTTGGTGTCAGGGGAAGATGGGAAGGACAAGTGAGTGGGTTCCCAATGACAGGGCTGGGTACCTCTAAACCCTTCCTTCCTGTCCCATTCTCTCTGAGTCTTCAATGAATACTCTAGATTGGAGGCACCAAATCCTGGAACTATCCCTACTCATTCACCCTTAAGCTTAATAGCAGAAAAGATGGCAGACATCATTCAGTAAGGCCAAAGACCAAAGCAAAACATTAGAAGCCAAACAATTTTTAAATTGGACAGCTTCTTCTTGTATCTCTGTTGAGTTCCAATCCTCATTCCCAAGCCATAAGACTTGGTTCAATGCTTCTGCTTTGCTTTCACACCATAACCAGGCTTTTGTGACCTTTATATTCCATTGAAATCATGCTTGCAAATATCATCCGTGAGCTGTGACCCCACGGGGTTTGATGTCAGAACCCCATATTTAGTTTTCCCCCTCTCCAGTCTATCCTCAACATTTCTGGGGTTCATATTTCCCAAAGAGAGATTTGACCACTTCTCACTATTCCTTAAAAAAAAACAACAACTGTTTCCCCACTGCCCTTAGGGGAAGAAAAGTTCACACATTTCTGCGTATGGCCATTTCCATAGCCCTTCACTCCAGCCCTAAGCCAGGGCCGCGGCCTTAGCACTCGGCGCTGTGAGCTTGCTGTTTTCCAGTGCTCTGTGCATTTTCATTGTATCTGTAGCCTTTTTTTTCCTGCCTTATGAGAATGCCCATTTCCCCTCAGTATCTTTTTGTTGAAATCCTTATTCTTAAGGACCAGCTCTACTGTCACCTTTTAAAGCTCGCTCAGAATTAATCACTCAATTCTTCTTTGTTCCCTTCACACTTTGTTCACCCCGTGAGTAGAGCACTCGCAATCAATATGTGGCTATTTGTTTACAAGGCCACTTCCCACTACAGGCTGTGGGTTACCCGGGGTGGGGGGACCCCTGGAACAGTGAGCAGCAGAGAACTGCCCAGAAATGTTTCTGAACATAAATGAGCAAACATTCCTTCTGCACTCCTCAATCTTAACCTAAAATTCATAAGATTCCCTTTCAGAAGACCACTAGGCTGGACAGTTCACACAAGAAACCATTCACTACAGTGGGATCGGAGTAGAGCCACCCCTGGGAATTAGCAGCATGACAGTCGTGTCTCTTCTTCCCCTCTACTCCTCCACCTACTTCCACATGCCTTCATCCTACTCATTTGCTATTTTACAAAAAGAAGAAAAAACTGTATGTGTGTGTGATTAACAACAATCTGAGCCTTTTGATTCTGAGATACTCAACTAAAAGTTATTTCCACTTTGTCCAAAAGGAAAAACTGATTTTTAAAGTTAATAAGATACTTTCTTAAAAATTAACACTAAATGGTAATATTTATTTAGATCTTTATAAAGGCTTATTTATTGATACACAGGTACAAACAGCTTTACTTTTCTTAACTGGCTGTTTCTGGCTCTGTGGGCAGTATTTTATTTGTGAAATTTTACTGCAGAACAGAGTCATATATTGGAGTTTCCTGGTAGAATGATAAAGTAGTTAATTATCACTAGCATTTAAAGGTTAAGCTACTCAATGGGCACTGGGGCAATCAGCAATGTTCTAATAACATAATTGCTCTGGAATCAAATTGGACTTGGCACAGGCTCTCGTCATGAATCTTATAAGTCCACCGTTCTGCCACTGGAAAGCCACTTGGAGTTTTGCTGAGCATGTGAACAGGAGGAATTAAGTAAATACTTTTAAAGACAAAGTCTGGTTTTACTAGAAAATATTTTTATTTCTCTATCATTATTTTAAAAACTTACCTAGCTTAGGTATTTCCCTAGCTTACTATACAGGAAATGTAACTAGAGCTGCATCATGACTTGGGATAAATCTACAAACTTAGAAACATTTTCTCATTACAGTTTCATCATGTGACTATATCGGCAAATTCGTTAAGAATGGAGGGACATTAACAGTCAGACGCAGTGGTCAATCAAGACAAGGCCGAAGACCTTACATCTGAATGCTTACTACAAAGCTTTGCATTTTAAAAAATGAAACACTTATATTATCGGGATAGTAAAAAGAACAAAGTAGATGTTTAATGAAAGAAAAGAAGGGGGGCAAACAAGGACAAACTAAGGGAAAAATACTAAAAATTTGTTAAGTCTTATTGAATGGAAATCCCAGTTGCTTTGAAAGCAAAAGATAAGCTTTCAAAGAGTTACTCCTAACATTACAAATCACATTGCATCTCCAAATGAAAAAATTCTAGATCCTGGTTTGAAACCCAACCAAGACTTAGGTTATGAACCAAGTCAGACAGAAGACGACGAACACCTCCAGGAACTGAACTGGATGGCCCTGCCCTTTCAACTTTACTCTTCTGCCACCCCAAGATCAAAGGTGACCATGTATGACAAAGAGTTCTATAAAGTACACCCCCCCCCAAAGAAACCCAAGAGGAAGCATTGTTACAATTAGCTAGTTTTAATAACAGGCAGCACAGATTTTACTAGCAGGTAACAGCATCTGTCTGGAGTCAGATCGCCTGTCTGGATTTGAGTCTAGAGTTTTCCACTTAATAGCTGTGTAGCCTTGGGGGTACTGCTCAGTCTGTCTCTGCAGTCTGGGACAAGAATACCCCACCCACTCCCTCTCTGGGCTGCTCTGAGGACCAGGTGAAAGAATCCCCATAAAGTAGTACAAGGCGCAGCCCCGGACAGATAGCTGAGCCCCTCTGCAACAGCAACTCAGCACTGGGGCTACACCACACGCCACTTGCTACAGAGCTAGTGTGGCTCTTCTATTTTAAGCCTTACATAAGGACTATTCTCAGCATCTGTGTAGCCCTGCCCCTCAGCACAGATATACAGATGGTCCATAATGATAGGGTTTCAATAGGCTGCTATTAACCAAAACACATCTCCTTTCAACACAATAAGGTTTTGGTTCAATACTGCAGGCAGGACTATAAATACCGCCTCCACAGCGGACTTTCTCATTTGATTTCAGATGCACATCAAGCTAATTCTGCTTCCCATTCGCCTAAGTTCATATGTCCCTGCCCACTTGCAAGATTCCAGCCAGAAGGAATGGTTGGACAACCATGATCAAAAACTCTAAAACTTACTTGCTATGTTTTGTCTTTTCATCAGCTACAGCCTTCCAGCACCCCATTCACTTGGTACCAAAGGGTAATGACAGGGCAAGAGGTACCATGAAAATCTGGCTAGGGTTTTGCCCTCCCCTTACAACTGTTGTCCAGGCCTACTTTACTCAAAATCAGTCCAGTTTAGAAGATAAATTACACTGCTAGTCGAACTGTAGTTCATTCAGTACAGGAATTAGTTTGGGTCAGGGACAATTCAGAGGGAGTTGGTTAATAGCAGCAGGGGAAGGCAGGACGGAGAAGGCAGGCTCAAGAGGCCTATTGACCCTTCACTGATGCCATAACTAAAGTCCTCAAGCATCATTTCCTCTGTAACAACAGTAACAGCAGCAACAAAACATATGACTATAACAGAATTGAATATAGTTGACTCTCTTGAATTCGGAAAGGCCAATACACTGCCTGAGATCAGCAGGGACAGGGCCCACTCCCCCTGCCAAGCGGAAGGGCCTTCAATAGGAGCCCTACAATCATGAGTCATCCTGGGTCAATATGTTCACTAGTCCTCAAAGCATTTCAGAGTTACGAAATACTTTCAACAAGTTCTGAAGTAAAAGTAATATCCTCAAATAAACCAATATATACCAAACAAATACCCCAGTGCATTTCTGGTTGAGGTTTTATTAGACAGTGTTACACTAAATGTCTTCATTTCTATTCATACAGTTCTTTAATAACTAATAAAACAGTTTAATATTTACTATCCCACCTATTTAAAAAATAACCAGAAGAGATAGAGAAAATAATCCTCAGTTGGGAAAAATTAAAAAATAAAAATCATTTGGCTAACATATACACATCTTACATACTGACTCATAACACATGCAAATTAATGTTAATTAGCTTAAAATTTATAGCATGCTCATGGTGAAAATCCTGAATAGGGTAGGGCTCTAAGCTAGTCACTGGTGTCAGTTTACTGCTCATTACAGTAGGCTTTTTTTTTAAATAACATGCTTGATTAAGGAAGTCATTAAAAACACAATCTGTATATAACCCTCGCAGAACTTGTTTTCCAAATTAACATAAATCAAAATTCACCTTCAAAAATGACCGGGACTTTTTGAAGACCTGCCCTTGTTAAAATATAATCTCCATATAAAATAATCTGTTCTTAATAAGTGTTTCACCTTCTCAACATGTCATGAACAACACACTCTTTAAAATGTTCTCTTGTTGTCTTTGTCTTTCTGCTTCTCTCCTGGTAAGAGACACTTGGGGCAAAATAAATTTATCTGGCAGATAATCAAAACAAGAGGAACTGACAGAGGAATGCTTAAGAAGAGAGGCAGTGTCTACAATGGTTATGGTATGGGTACGAGGGTCAGACAGCCCTGGGTTCCAAATGAGGCTGTACCACCAGCTATGTGACCTTGGACAACTTAATGAACTTCTCTAAGCTTCTAGTTCCCCAGTGGGCAAAATGAGGCGAACCGGAGTACCTGCTTAGAAGATGAATGAAATCTACACCTTGTCCTCCAGAAGGCTCCATGAGTTAAAAATACTTAAGAGTACAAAAGTCCTAGATATTTTGTGCTTCATGCAGTAAATACACAGTACTTCAATATTCAGTCATTCATGTTTTGTTTCCATGGTCTCAGCATTATGTATTACTTGGTCAGGATAAAATGCTATAATAATTTATAAGGTATCAATAAAATTGATTTTAAATTAGAACATTATCTTAATGTCCTCCTGGGGTTTCTTGACTGTTATTTCCTCTTCCTGGAATAAAGTTGTTGGCTCCACCCCAGAAATTTCATTAAATACAGTTACTTTAGCTGGCAAGTTGAGCTGCTGGAACATGATGCTTTGACACCAAAGATACAGGTCTGATCCTTGCGTAGGCACTTAGCGTCCCTCTCATGACAGCCAACTGTCTGCTCTTGATCTGAATTGCTCGTGGTCTGAACTGCTTGGTCATGTGCGCAAGCAACTGGAAGAATGACAAGGGACAAGTACATCCCCTTACCACTGATGGAGAAGTGAGTCCACAGAGAGTGCATAGGAGTCCCACCTTTTAACCCAGCTAATCACCCCAAAGCCACTGCATGCCCTGCAATCCAATGGACCTCCTTAAAGTTCACGAGACCTAATGTTTCTGCATGCATTTGTTCTCCACCAAGAATTCCCTTCCCTCATTAATAGAGACTCTATAAATCTTGTATGCACTTTGTAAAGTACAGTCGCAATCACCTTCCACCTTGTTCTGGGGATTTTTTTTTTTTTTTGTATAACACCCATAAAATATATTCTAGATCATTCATTCACCTACCACCTTATAATCAATGATACTAAGTCTCACTGACAAATACGACCTGGTACATGAGGTTGATTGCCCTAAAACTAAAAGGGGGGACTGGCAAAATTTTCCTTCCTTAATTTTCTGGGAAGGGGAAAGAACTTTAGACCTATAGTTCCACTGTGTTATGTTCTTGAATCGAAATATCAACATACTTCTAACAGCTGCTTTGAAAGAAACTGAAGTAGAGTAGCTGCTCAGAGAAAATAAGTGACTCAGCTTGAAGACTTGGCAAGCTCTATCTTAATGGACCAGAATCCTCATTTTAGTAACTATTAAAATTTATTGGAAAAGAAAGTCTTTTCATGTTGCTATTTTTTCCAGTAAAGTGTTTTAATCTATTTGAAAGGCTAAACATTTTTTTTTTCCAAAAAGTGTTAACTCCAAGAGCCTCATATATATTCTTATGTATTATGTATGCAAATATACTCTACAATATCAAGGGTAATTCAGCAGGAACACAGGAAGGCAACAACAGTATATCAGTTGAAAGGGAGGCTGCCTCACAGTTTTCAGATGGCTAATAAGAAACTTCAGGTCATCTTCATACCACCTCAATGTGGCAAAAAACAGTTGGACAATTTGGTCTTAAGTCCCTCATTAAAACACTTAAGTTTGTGCTCTAGAACAGAACTGACAAACATAGAGGAGTCACAGATAGATTTTAAATTTTTCTAGTAGCCAGATTTTAAAAAATTGAAAAGAAACAGTAAAATTAATTTGTCATATATTTATTTATTCAAGCCACTGTATCTAAAATATCTCATCAACATATAATATTAAAACTATTAGTGACACACTTTACGTGATTTTTTTTTAGTACTAGGTCTTTAAAATCTGGCCTGTATTTCACATTTGCAGCACATCTCCATTTGGGCTGGCCACATTTCCAGGGCTTAATAGTCATATGGATGCCACAGGCCTCAAAGATCCTAAAGGCACAACAGGAATCACGCCCCTTGATACAAGCGTCTGGCACTTTATAGAAGTACAGGCAGGCCTGACCTGGCTGCTGCCTACTTTCTCCAGTCTGAATTCAAAGTCTCTATGTCGGATACTGGACACCCCATACTCTCTTTCATCCCTCGGTGTGGGCTTCTGCCAAGAACTCTTCCCCAGCCTCTGAGTGGCTACCATTTTTCACCTTTTATGTCTCAGTTTAAATGCTACTTTCTCAGAAAGGTTTTGTTGGCGACATTACCCAAGGAGATCTCTCCTGGAAATTCCTTATTTACCCTTACTTACTTCCTTCTTAGCATTTGTATCATGCCCATTATTTTGATTATTTTCTGGTCTCTTCTACTTGACTAAAGTCCCACAAAGGCAGAGACCACCACTTGGTTTGGTGCCTCAACTAACAGCTGCTGAACCAAGGAGTAACTACAAAACTTGATCTGCTCATGCATCAACACTTGTGCATACATCTTACTTGCTCCCATATTATTTTCATTGTGTTGAGAATAAACGTTGTGCATTCCTAAAGGGCATAAGCTACTGTGCCTTATTTCTTTGTATTCTCAGCACTCAGTATTAACGACAGCCGTAGTCACAAGAACAGCTGTGTGGGGGGCGGGGGGGCGCGAATGCAGGTGTGTGCAGGCACAGCAAAGGACGGAGGCAGCCTTCAAAAGTCAAAAATGGTAATTCTGAAAGTGATACAGTGACAAGAGAATTTTTAGGACTATGCTGAAGAGACACTGAGAGGAAGCGGTGCACAAATTAAAACTGGAACAAAGGCCAAAAAGATGCCGGGTGGAAGAGAGGGTGAAAGGTGGTACCTCTTCCCTGTTTGTTCCCCATCAGCAAGGGCACAGGCTCCTTCCCCCAAGGTCAGCACCAGGGTCTGACCTCTAGACGGACACACAAGAAATATCTGTTGTTGCATAAACATATCAAGGCCACCAATTTTTCTCATTCTTAAAGAGATAAATCTTCCACATAAGGGAGACATTTTTCAACTGGCTCTCCTTCGTCTTTCTTCATGTACTCATCACTTGTCTGTGACCAGGGAGAAACAAATCTTACTCAGGTCTGACCACTGAAAAGGCAGGATTTAAGTGAATCTTGCCTGACACACCGACCACATGAAGAACGTAGGCATCAGCAGTTTCTCTGTGGCTGCTCATTTAGAGAATAGTGATCCCTGGGGATCTTCTAGAATGTTTATCTCCCAAGGACATATGTGATAAAAGGAAAAAAAAAAATCCCTCGCTACTCACTCTCCCCCCCCAGATAGTAAAGTCCCCACACACAAGTGATGAAAGAAAAAGCCAAATATAGGGCAGAGAGAGATAATACTTGTTTTTTTAAAAAAGCAGCTTTAAATGGGTGATTGTTAAGTCACAGAGGACTCTCTAGAGTTTTATGTAAATTTTAGTATGTAAAGCAACATAAAGCATTAATATCAATGAGTTTAACAAAGTGACTTCAGTATACTGAAGAATGAAAACAAACCAGACACAGATACTTAGAGACACAATTTCAAATCTTTCCCAAAAAAATGAAATGATTTCAAGCAGCAGCTTTCACTTGACAAGCAGGTGTAAAGATGCGGGGTTGACAAAATACATAAAACATTGGGAGAACAGGTTGATTCACCAAGTGTGTGCCAAGCAAGATTAGTCTGGTCTAACCAGGAAACAGCATTCCACTACCCCGTGCTGAGATGCTGAAAGGGGAGTCAGTTTACGGTCTCATACCAAGCCCCCGCCACCATTCCATCACAGGTCAAAGACCAAAATTATAAGGGAACTACAGGTCATGTCTCAGAGCTGTCTACTTGCCACCCCAAACAACTGGGAGCGCTGCTCTGTTGCTCCTGCTTCTCTGACCTTTCCTTTTTCCTTCCCTCCCACTCCTCACCTGGCCCCTGCCCTGCCAGCGACACCTCTGTCAATACTTAGTCTTGCTGGGGGCACTGTGGGCTAAAGAGGTTGTTGACCCTTATTCTAACATGTCCTTTTAGGTTAATTACTTTTGTATACTCGGTGTACCCAGTGACATTTAATCACTGCAGCGCTACTTGGGTAAACAGAAGTGGATGGAGCCAACTGCAATTTGGCACCGAGCTAAATGGGGCGGTAATAGCAGCATGCTGAAAATGGACTGGAAGAAAATACTCTCACTCACCACAGTGAGAAATGAGGTGAATACCATTTGATCAATCACTCTTTTATTAAAAAGCAAGAACACTAGCCCAGTGGTATGCTTTTGCTATTTAATACTAATTACGGCTTGAAGGAATCCTGCACTTCATAATGTATTGACAGTCCAGTAAACGCTTGCTGACTGAAAGGATGAAGATGAAAGTAACTTCAAGTGCAGGTAGAACTCACTCTCTCCCCACATGCACACACGCACTCCGTTGCAGGATAGCCCTCTGCTAACACAGCCGATGGTCCAGCCTCTTGCTAATCCTTTTGGTTTGTAAGCACCCAGGGCAAAGGAATTAGATGCAGAAGGTCCTGCAACTTTGTATGGACACCAAGGCATCCAATACTGGATTCACCAAACGTCATGTCACAGACCTTAAGCCACTAAAAGTCGGCTAAAACACACAGGCAAGGCCTTCCTCTGGGAATGGAGAGCGGGTCAGAGAGGACATTAGCAGCCCTGCAAGAGCCAGCCACACCGGAGGGATAGAGGGTGATTTCGTAGAAGTGCTTTCAATACTAGCCGGGATGAGAAAATGAGGCTTTACTCCTCTTTCTAAAGAACGACGACCAAGTCTTCGCAAGCACAGCTAATGCAGCGACACCAGGCAACTCCCACAGCTTGAACGGAACGCCCCCCCTGCACCGGCCCTGTGTTAGACACCAGGACACAACGTGAGAAAGGCACCGGTTTTGCGGCACTGTGGAGTCTGGACGGAAGAGGGTGGAACCGACCCGTCACAAGCGCTAGAGCGAGAGTGCTCTGGTTTCAACCAGAGCTCCAGCACTTATTAGCCATGCGATTCTGGCAAGTTAGCCCCTGTGGCCTCAGCGTTCATACCTGTAAAATAAAAATCTCTGTCCTATGAGATTGTCGTGAAGACTAAATGAGACAGCTATGCAAAGTGGCAGGCGCACTGCCCTTTCTTTCATAAGGATTTCTGGAATCAGCCTGAGAAGTCAAAGGCCAAGCCTCTGCCAGACCCAATCAGGCAAGAAGATGCCCCGAGAGCCGCTACAGTGTCCCTACTGGCCTTCCTTTGCAAGAGGGCGATGGGCAGTTCCTCGGGGTTCTGGGCAAAGGCCACTCTACAGTGTGTGCAGACTCACATTTCAGACAGCAGATTCTCTAGTTTGGGCATCTACCTGCCCTGCTGGCTTAGTGCCCTCTTCAGAAGACCTGCTCTTTCTCCCTTTTTTGCAAAATTCCTGGCAAGCACACCTTCTGTCACGACTTTGAATTGGGGTAACAGAGTCAAGTCTAAATTTGCAACCCCAGCTTCACTGGAGCCTGACAAATGACTCTACAGTTAGTGAGGTGTGAGGACTATGGGGTTGCGGGGACACAGCATGTATTTCCCCTGGGGATAACCGAATACTGTCAGTTGCTGACCTGGGGACCAGGCACTCTGCTGGGCTGTAAGGCACTGGCTCAGCACACAGTAAAAAGGGCAGATGAAGACCCTGCCCTCAGAGAGCACTTGTTGTAGTAAGGGGGCATAAAAATACATTCTTATTAATATATTAATAAAAAATTAATAAGTGCAAATGGCAATGTGTTACAAAGGACATAAACAGAGTGCTAAAATTCAGCCTACTGACAGGGTGGCCAGAGACAGCCTCTTCAAAGAGATGACATTCAGGCTGACAGTGGGAGCAAAAGCTGGAGGGAGCCAACTATGTGAACAGCCAGGAGAAGAATGCTGGAGACAGAGGGAGCAGCACCTGAGCAGGCCCTGAAGGGGGAGGAAGCCTGCAGTGATGCTGTAGGGCCAGGAGGGCTGGGGTCCCAAGGTTGGGGGTGAGGGGTATTGGGCAGAGGGAAGGGGCCAGGCTGTGCGGGGCTCAGCAGGCCCCGGTGAAGTCTGTTTTATTCTAAGTGCCACTGAAGGGAATGACGAGGTGATGTACACTCAAATTTGTTAAGGAGATTTTCGGAAAGTTTTATGTTAGACAGGGGCCAGAGTCAGAGTTAAGACTTTAAAAAGTACTTAAGAAAAGACTATTTTACCTACCCTCCACCCTTAGTGATTAAAAATAAAAACAACACTCTAAGTGTACAATATAAACCTTGCATTATGCTAAAATTAAAAATTTTGATTCAGATCGTCGAAGCTGAGCTTTCATCACCTTTGCTGCTCCTGCTTACACTGACACAGGCCTCCGCCTCTGCAGCTAACAGAGCTGTGGGAGAGAGGCAGTGGTCCAAGGAGACAATGGAGTCTCAGACTAGAGGGGGTGATGGAGAAGGGGAGAAGAGGATGGATTTGAGAGAGATGGAGAGACATAACCTGGTGACTTCATACAATCATGTGTGTGTGGTGTGCATAAGTATGCGTATATTCCAGGCTATGTGAATATATGCATGTATTTATATGTATATGTACGTCTCTATGTGCATATACAAGTTTGTATGTATATAATTAGAATGAAATCAAGTTTGTCAACATACTTCGTCTTCACTGTGACAAAGGTTTCTACTGGAAAAAGAAAGGGTCCCTGTCCTTTCCTAGGTAACCCACAAGAAAGCTCTTACCCTTAAGGTGCTCATGGGACCACATGGCACATGTGAACGCATCCTCCAGGCTCATCGCAGAAGGTGGGGGGCGGGGGTGGGCACACAACCGATCTAATCAGCCAGAACTATATTTCCACCAAGTGGTATACTAGGCATCTGAGATAGATCCTAAAGAATAAATGCTATCCCTACTCAAAGAAACTTAGAAAGAAGGAAGGTGAGACATCTCTCTGTGGTGACCAGAAAACTTGGTGAGAAGAGCACAGTGCGACGTTTCAGAAGAGGTAGGAGCTAACCCGAGACTGCTCTGGGAGCAGGAGGCCGGGCACGACAAGCGAAGGAAGAGTAAGCGCTGCCAGAGTCCAAACTGGGCCGAGGGGACTGCAGGCAAGGGGGAGGCTAGGCTAAGTCCGGCAGGAAGAGGAGGAGAGTAAAACACACAGGAGCAAGGACCGAAAGGTGTCCATTCTCTGGGACAGGGTCGCAGGATGAGACAAGCTGGTGGGGAGGAATTCAATGACCGGGCAGTGACTGTCCACCCTGACTTCACGACAGACTCACCCGTGGAGCTTTAAATAACAATACGCCACCTGTGCCCCAGAGCAATGGAGTCAGGCTGAGGAGTGGGTGCCGGCAATTTTACAAGCCCCCAAGGAACTCTAAAGCCGAGAACCTCTGACCTAGGGCGTATTCAGATAATCGGCAGCTGCTGGGACTGCTGTCAGTTAGAACATCTGATCAACTCGAACCAGCCACCTGTTAGGATCAAGGCACCTCCAGCTCTTTCAGAGGGCACGATTAGTTCAGAGGCAGCGACAGCACCCCAGACTTCATCCCCCCGCGGCTGTTCTCGCCAGGAAGACCCACATTTAAATGCTAAGAAATCTCATATTTCAAAATCATAGTTTGGAGTTGGAAGTGAGAAAAAAACTCAATCACAACCATGTCCTAAGACAAAGGATGCCTGCTCCTCACACATTTCTGAACGCGGTGGTCCCGTGCATGACTCTACCGTGCTGACAAAGTGATGTATTTTCAGTGCCGTAATTAAAACAATAATCTCAATAAAGTGGGCATTATGAGATAATTGGCCATCCTCAGGTATTAAGTAAACTGTGGTAAAAGCCAAGGATACTCATCACCAAGGTCAATTACAATAATTGCTTATCTGAAGTACATTATGCTATTGCAAATCCCGCTTGATTTAAAAAAAAACACACACACAAAAAAACAAAAAACAATAAAAACTGATCTAACACACACACCACAGGGAAATGACCTGAGAAGGAGTTCTTGTTCTTGGTGCTTGACTACTAGTCACTGAAGAATTCATATAATCAACCTTGTAGCCCCTCCGCCCCCCCTTATACCTTATCCCTTTAAGTCATTCCTGTTTCTTCAGCTTTGCAGTCTGAGTTCACTAAGGAAATATGCCTATCAGGTGTTAGGTGGCTCAGAGGGTAACATACAGGAAAACGGAGTGGCTCTAAATTAACAATAATATTAGACAGTACATGAGAAAAACAAATACCCATTATTCTTTGAGAGTAATCCCCCCCCTTCCCCCATCAGCATGTTACAAGAAGTCTTCACTGCCTTTTGCAGAAACCGAGTCTCTCAGATACACTGGTTTATAGCTTGTGGGAAGAGCGTTTGCCCTCCACATGCCACTGTCAGCTTGCCTAGAGGATTAACACTCAGGCTCAAGTAACCAGTGGTCAACCAGAAGAGCAGGAAAAGCTTGGAAGACCAGAAGAGGGAAAACCAAATGTTTGACCTTCCTTCGGCTAATTGGAATGTGTTTGGCAATCGAAGAGTATAAAACTTCTTTTTTAAGCTGTGATTAAACATCAGGACTTTGATGTTTTATACGGTATTCTTCCCCAGTAATTAACTGCACTAATGAAGTTAATTAGTGGGGAAGAATGCCGTATAAAACATCAAAGTCTTGATGTTTAGTGTCACCATCAGTTCAACTAAACAGTAATAAAGAAATAATTTCTTAAGGCGCATTTATGCACGCTCAGCACTTCTGTTTACAAGCTCAAATTGTATGATAGGAACATTTTTCAAAATATCCAAAGATGCTATCCACAACACAACCCAACTGGCACTGACAGCAACAACATACCATTTTAATGTAGTGTAATTACGTGGCCAAGAACGCCACATAAAGCAAAAGAATTGAGACGTTTAATCATAGTTATGAGGACAGTTATGAATCTCCCATTACTATAAGATGAAGGAATGGGGAAACCCAAGGCAAATAGCCACACGAAGAACTATGTAACCTGAAGGCTGAGGCTAATTATACATTAGAAAGTGGGTTTAGCTTCAGTCTAAGAAAATGGATCAAGCTATCAAACATGAAGTGCAGACAGCAGGTCCTTTCAAGCACTATCGGAGGACACCACGTGCACCTTGCCCTTGCCAGTGGAAGACAGCGAGCAGGGATGGTAAGAACACTGGAATACCAAGCCCAGCGAGGGCCCTCTCAATGGAAAGCTCACAGCTACCAACAGGCTCTACTGAACAAGGCCAGAAGTGCTCATCTTTATGTGGGAGGGCCCGGGGAAATCATCTAGTCCCTCGCTTACTCCTGAGTACAGCCCACTCACTGCCCAGAAGCAACAAGACTGCCTCTCAGAGCCTGTTAGAAATATACCACCACAGGCCCCGCCCCTTAGCGACTGAATCAGAATCTGCAGTTCACCCACCTGTGCCTTTTATGTCCACAAAATGGCTGACAAGCACCCGTCTACTTGAACCTCCTCCCTTTATATAGGAAAAAGCCTGAATCCCAAGGATGAAGTAACTCAAACCAACAAGGCAGACGCTTGGAAGACAGTCCTCTGATTTTAATAAGAGGCACAGGAAATGATGCCTGTGTGCCGTCAAAAGAAACCAACCTGTATACAGAGCAACGAGGCATCATCAGTAAAAGAGGACACAAAAGGAGTCAAGAGAACGAAAAGGGGCTTGCTTCATTCTATCTGACAGATCTGGGTTCAAATCTATTCTACCTAGGCCAAGAAGTCTGAAATATGTATGAAGTGAAAACTTAAATTCTATAAATCCAAATGAGGAAAAGGACATTAAACCTGTATTAAAAAGAAAAACTCTAGAAAAGGAAAAGCTGTGAAGTCTCCACTTTATTTTCTTGAAGGAAGATGGTGGCATGAGAGATAACGTGGCCTTGGCAGGGCCACCACACAGGACCGTGGAGGATGTGGGCTACAGACTGTGGGCACTATGAATTGTGCTCTGCACGAACCTTTGAGGCCAGACTAACCCCCAAGAGAATGACAAGATGGGACAAAGTGCCCATCACCTTGTCCCGTCACCTGAGGCTGCATCCAAAGGTCGATTAGGATTCTAGACCATGACGAAAAAAGGAACAAGAATGCAGGCTCTGTAAAACCACTGAGGCAATTTTGTCATAATTTTTTTTTTAAATTTTGTCAGAATTGTTAAAGGTATAGTGAATGTTTCTCTTCCCAATCAGCTGCGAGCTCCATGAGGGTAGGCATTGGCCTTTTTCACCACTGTATCCCCACAGCCTAACTACAGTGCCTGTACTTGGCTCCTGACCGAAGAGCGACATTTTAAGAGCATTTAACAAAGAACAGTTTTGTAGCTTATTGTATGGAGATGCCCACTGTATTTAGCATCATACAGCAACTGCTACACTGAGTGATGGAACAAAACTGACAGATAAACTTAACTCTTAGGAGCTACATTAGTTTCCCAGGGCTGTGGTACAAATTCTCACAAACCAGGTGGCTTAAAGTAACAGAAACGTGTTCTCTCACAGCTTGGGAGGCTAAAAGGGGTGCCCAAGGAGTCAGGAGGACCATGCTTCCGCTGAAGTCTCTAAGGAAGAATCCTTCCTTGCCTCTCTAGCTTCTGGTGGTTGCTGGCAATCCTTGGCACTGCTTGGTGTGTGGCAGCATAATTCCAATCTCTGCCTGTCTTCACGTGGCCCTCTCCTCTCCCACTTCATGTACCTCTCTGTCCCCATCCCCTGCAACAGTACAAACTATTCTGTCCAAGTGACTTTCTCACATATTCACGTGGTCTTAGTGTCAAGGCACTGGCTTTTAAAACAAATGTTTCCCCAACCCCTTCTTATTTCTTTCAGAGTCTTGCCTCATCTCCATCATTGAAAGTACGAAGGAATTCAACATGCAGCACTCCTCCAAAGGAACAATATTTATATTGCAAAATGATGAACTTGACTCTCCAAAACATCCTCTTACTCAAGATCTTGAATGAGAGAGGGCAGCAGCAGACAAGATGCAACAGGCCCACAAAAGTACTCTTTGTGCAATGTATAGAGACAAGGGGCTACTGGGCTGAGGGTGAACCAAGAATATATGAGCTTTTTCTTAAAAAAAAAAAAAAGTTTTAAAAAGATTAATGATATGCCTAAATAATGTGACTGATAAATAAACTTCCTAATGACTTGGAAGCCAATATTTCAAATCAACAAAGTCTCAATCTCTGAGATAACTTGGGACCTGAAAATAGTTTTGGGGTAAGTAATAAGCAAACTCATTTTTATTTCAAGCCAGAGAAAGCTAAAAACAAAAACAAAAACAAAAAAACAGAAATCATGCTCTCTTACATCCTAATATTCTGCCAAGTAGTTAGTGTGATAACTGACATTCAGACATATGACCTTCTGTTCAATTCAAATGAGTTATCTTTAGATATTTTGTGACAATGATTCTTGTGATTTAAGTACCTCATAATAAAATCCATCTTTCATTTTGGTTTTGTTTAGGAAAGGCTTGAATAATACCCCTACAATAATGTTCTGGCAAACACTCTTAAATTATGTAATTCACCAGGTTCAACTCTGCTGGTACAATCACTTTCAAAGAAGATGGTTATAATACATTATCGTTACAGCTATACAATCCAAGTTGAATTTTCCTTGGCTGAATTCCTAACATTTTAATGCTGAAATTGATCTGTTTTAAAAACATCATGTGAAGGGTTTTTAAATACCATACATGCCCAAGCTCTTTATTTTAAATGCTTTAGAAATGAGCTTGCATAAACAGAAAAAAAAAAATCTGTTCTCTAATCTAGCATTAAGCATATTTTAAAGAACAACAGGCATGTTTCCAAACAAACTACTGCAGTATACAAATTACCCAGCAGGAATGAGGATAACAATGCTTCTTATGTGGGTTTAGAACCTAGAGAAAGCTGACATTTCATCAAAGTTGTCTTGGAAACAATATTCTTTGTATTATTTAAAACACACGAGGTGCGTGTTTGGGCGTGGGCTATTTCTTGTGAAGCAGTCAGATTGTGAGGCTGCCAAGGTTCTAGTACAGTGATGAAGAACGGGAGTGTGCAAGCACTGAAATTATGTAAGACGTTCACAAGAACACAGGACTACCCTGATTCACATGCCAGGCTCTCCTCCGGTTCCCACTTGGGAAGATCTTCCTTTACTTCTAAGACCACTGTGTAGACTGACTGCAATAGCGGCCACAGTTTCTCAGACCTCCCTGTATCCCCATTTGGTAGTGCTTTTTCACGCTGATGCCAGACTTGGTCATGTGAATTGCTTTGGCCAAGAGTACAGCATCAAAGGCTTGCCTAAACTCTGCCACTGCAAACAAAACAAAACACAACCAAAACAAAAACAAAAAAACAAAAAACAAGCCCTTGGCTAGCCTGCTGGGTGGCTACAAGAGATACGTGGGGGAGAGCCAGATCACCTCAGCTGAAGACCTTCAGACAAGATCAGCCCAGCCCAGGCAGAAGGACTTTTCCCACAGGCAGCACAGACACTGGAGAGATAGAACATGGCTGCCTGGGTGGCTCACTCACTTTAGCATCTGCCTTCGGCTCAGGCCATGATCCCAGGGTCCTGGCAATGAATCCCGCAGCAGGCTCCCTGCTCGGCGGGGAGTCTGCTTTTCCCTCTGCCCCTCCTCCCTGCTTGTGCTCTCACTCTCTCTCAAACTCTCTCTTTCTCCCAACTAAGTAAATAACATTTTTAAAGAAAATAGATATAACATATAGTTTTCATCTTATACCATCAAGTTTTAGAAGACGATTACACGATTGTTAACTGATATTACCATTTAATTAAGTATAAGTACCATAAGAATATACAACCCTTTCCCTTCTTTAAGCTATAAAGAATAGACGAAAATAATGTAAATTAAGAAGCAAGCTCATTCCTTTCTACTTCTCAGCCTTATCACGTCTAATACCTTAAGAAATGAATCAACATATGTATAAATGGTAAACTATCAGAGATTCAGTATTGCTTCACCAAAACCAACTGACATTTGAAAATCACTTTAAAATTTTCAAATCATTTCCACATCTATCATCGTATTTGCCCTCTCCCAAACTTTGTTAGGATAGTATTATCACCACCGTGTTAGTGAGGAGCACACAGAAGTCTAGTGAGATTAAGGGACTGCTTGGGGTAGAAAGGAGGTAGGAATGCTGGTACTGGAATACAGGGCTTCGGACTCTCAACCAGACCTGATTTCCACTAACACCCTGACATGAAGTCAGGAGACTATGACAAGGTCAGTGAGATTACTCACACCGGATCAATTCATGCAGTAAAAAGGCAAGATTAAAAAAAACTATATTGATGTAACTGAAATAATTTAGAAAAAACAGAATAGCTCCCAGTATAAATCCTAAACTACACTGATATTCCAGGATTACATAACATGTCTTTAAGAAGCAATATTTTCCTAAGTTAATATTTTTTTAAATAGTTCTCGGTATTCAAATTATGTACACAGTTTGGTGAATCAAAGGAAGATAAAGGGATCAGAGTAATGATACCTCCATAAAACTAGTCAGGACAGGTGTCGTGAAAGCCCTGTAACTAGTTCTCTCTGCATATGAATATTAAAACAACTCTCAACTTCATGTTTATGCTCCGCTTAGTTCTACATCTCATCTTCATTTAAATTTCCTCCTGAGGACATTTTAGAAAGGGAAAAAAAGCACCTTTTTAGAGTTACCATTTCACACACACACACACACACACACACACACAAAGTATCACCTAAGCCCTCAGAAGAATGACCATGGAGTCAGGGGACTCCCGAAGACAAAAAAAGCATAGGCACAAAGAAAGAGGATTCATCCAAAAGACAGGGAATTAGGCTGGGAATTAAATTAATGGTTTGTATCAAAGGTTTGGCCAACTTCTTTTATAAAAGGCTTGCTAGTAATCATTTTAGGCTTTGTGGACCACATAAGGTCTCTGTGCATATTCTTTATTTGTTCGCAGCCTTTTAAAAATATAAAAACCAGCCTTAGTTCATGGGCCAGAAGAAAAGGAAAGGAAAAAGAAAAGAAATGAATTTGGCCACACTCTGCCCGCCCCTCCTCTATATAACTTCAAAAGAATGTGGTGTATTCCTACATTTTTCTTATACTCTAAAGAATATCGCCACAACAATCCCATCAAGTTTCCAGTATTCTCTCCTCAGGGGGCACTCAACAGGTCCTGAGAGGAGAGACGGGGTCTGCATGGTATGACCCTGCCATGCCACCTGGCTTGGCTCACCACTCTGAGAGGCCTGAGCATTTTGATTTTCCTTATATTAAATGCAAGCGAAAGGTCATAAGTTGTCATCTTAAGAACTTCAGTTATCTGTCAACCCAGTTTCATGGCTTAACTTACTATGCCTGAGACACTGGACAAGAAATTGTGGGCTGACTCGTCTGAAGGAGAGAACGGGCTAGGTCCACTGAAGGCTGTTCCCTCCCTCCCCTCGTTTATTCAAGAGTGTAACAAAGAAAGGACTGCTGTGACAGGGGCACCCTGACAGCAAACACAGGAATGTTCAAAGTGGGAAAAGACAAGGTCTTCGCCCTCAAAGCATTTTGTCCGTGGAAAAGTTAGAGATAAGATAAGCACACAAATTCTAAGGCTGTACTTAGAGACTGCATGTCAGGAAATCCTTTGGGGCCAGATGTGCTTTAAACATTCAGTATTCTGGAGTAAGATACACTTACTGTACATGCTCTGGGATAACAGCCCAGAGCCAAACATTCATATTTCTAGAGTCAATTCAGTTCTGTTACCAAATGAGATGCAAACAAACACTTTGTTTTCAGAGCCCTTTGGACATCAGGGTAGTGGATACCAACTGAAGTGGTTGAGGTAGTGGGTGAAGGAAGACGAGGCCTGTCCAATCTCAGAAGAGTCTGTAACCTTATTTTATCTTTGTCTTTCTTTTCAAATAAAGTTTTAACTTAAGAAAATCACAGAGGGGCGCCTGGGTGGCTCAGTGGGTTAAAGCCTCTGCCTTCAGCTCAGGTCATGATCTCAGGGTCCAGGGATCGAGGCCCACATCGGGCTCTCTGCTCCTCTCTCTCTTTCTGCCTCTCTGCTTACTTGTGACCTCTCTCTCTCTCTGTCAAATAAATAAAATCTTAAAAAAAAAAAAAAAAAAAAAGAAAAAGAAAATCACAGAGTATGGCGATGTTGGGTCCAAACTCTAAGCAGCTGTCAACTTTCGTTGCACCAGGGTAGCCTCCCTTACTGCACGGATCTTTACAAAGACAACAGGGTTAGCTGAGAGGCAAGTGAGGTGAATTCAAGCTAATCAAGATTTTAGTCTTGGTAACATTTTCTTGCATGCCCAAGTGTCATTAAAAATCAGATTACAAAAATACATAAAATATTCCCTAAGAGATAGTTAAGGGAAGTATACAGCTTTCTCAATAATTATCCATCGAATCACTGAATACCTGAGGCTCCATGGCTAGAAAATGCTTTTAGAAGGGGGCCACTGTAATGTGGATGTTATATCTCCAATTCCCAAGAAAACACACTCCATCACCCGATAATATGAAAGCTAGAGATTTTATGACCTTCTTGGTACGTACGTCCCTGTCACTCTATGAGGAAGGAGCCTGTGCCCAAATGACCTTTGCTTCTGCTCCAGCACCCTGTAGGAAACAAGCCCTTTGTCAAAACCTAACAAATCTGTGAAAGTGATTTACATTTATAATTTGTACATTTAAACATGAAAAACAAACTACAGTGTTTAATGAACTGGCAGACGGAGAGTTCTTTTCACCACAGTAGATAGAGTATATCCGAGATTCTTTCTAATGCATCAATACATTATTTTCCCCAGAATGAATTTTTTTTAAATGCAAATAACAAACTTAGAGCTCCTGTCCAAACACTTTGGTTTTAATACTTAAGTAAAAGCAAGTGGTGGGATTTGTTTGAGGTCCTATAAACGTTAAGAGGGGAAGCTGGGATGGCATGAGGGCTGCATATAGTTTCCAATTCAAGCAATGGAATTCTGCTGATAAACAAGGATGTTTACCCCAGATAACACATACAGATTAAAGCTTACACATTAGTTCTGGCTGTATTACATTAGGCTCACAGGGTCAAGATTACAAAGAAACAAAGTTTCTAATTATCAAAGAGGCAGGTCCACACACAGAACCGGATGAAGCTCATCCTGTATCCTTGATAAGGCTGTGCACAATTTCTTTTCTGCCTCATTCCATGTATTTCAGAATATAGTTAACATTTCCTGCTAATTTCTCTAACCAACCTGAGGATTTTATACTATACAAAATATTCTCTGAACTTCTGCAGCAATTGCATCCTACTCACTACTTGTTCTGCTAATAAGCTTCTGATCTGCTATGTACTTTTATATACAAACAGGCATTCAGAAGAGAAGAAAGAAGTTTTACTAAGAGTACCTGATAAGGTTAATCTTTCATTAATCTTCCTCCTGAAGTTTCTGAGTTTGGTAACTGTAAAATGTCTCACACTGCCCACTTCTGATTCCAAAGGGAAGAGAGTGCCCACCACTAGGCGACATTAATACAGACGTGAAACTGAAAAGCTTACAAAATTCAGGAGTTGCACTGTGAGGATGCCAAATCTTAAAAGCTGAGGGATAGGTACAGGCCCAGTGTTAAGTTTATTTCCAGAAAAGAAAATAAATAAAAAGCTAAATCTGGCTCTGGTTATATATAAATTCAAAATACAGAAGGTGTCTTACAAAAAGCTTAAGGAAGAAATCAGGTTATAAGGACCTGTGACTATCAACTTAAAAACATTTTTTGAAGTTCCCACCGTGTCATCTAGTCTCTGCTGTTATCGTGGTCTAGTACTTATACATAATTAATATTAACATCTTGAAGGAAAAAGAAAGGACACCCTAAAATGAGATAAGGCACAAAAAGCACACGGCCCACTAATAAACTGGGGCTTTTGCACAAAAAAGTACTGCTATTAAATACTGAATCATGAAAATACTCCCATATATTAAACAAAATTCACAATACTTCATTATATTTATCATACATTCACTGTAAGTTCTAGGTTCTCTCTTTTTTTTTTTTTTTTTTTTTTAAAGATTATTTATTTATTTATTTCACAGAGGGAGAGAGATCACAAGGAGGCAGAGAGGCAGGCAGAGAGAGAGGGGGAAGCAGGCTCCCTGCTGAGCAGAGAGCCCGATGCGGGCCTCGATCCCAGGACCCTGAGATCATGACCTGGGCCGAAAGCAGAGGCTTTAACCCACTGAGCCACCCAGGTGCCCAAGTTCTAGGTTCTGAAGAACCCAAGCAGTCATGCAATGCGGTAGGAAAACTGAGGTTGAGAGAGAATAGAGGGCACACACAAGGTCGGGTAACAGAGTAGGGATTCCCTGGCTGCCAGTCCAGTGCTCATTCTACTGTATCATCAGTTGCTTTTTCTTCTTTCTACATTTTTTTTTTAAGATTTTATGTATTTATTTGAGAGAGGGTGTGCGTGCAGGCAAGCAGGGAGGGGTAGGAGCAAAGGAAGAGGGAGAAGCAGACTTCCCGCTGAGCAGGGAGCCCTGGGCTCAATCCCAGGACCCTGTGATCAAGACCTGAACCTGAGTGGAAGGCAGATGCTTAACCGAGTGAGCCACCAGGTGCCCCATATTTTATTTTAAAAAGTACCCTCAATGAGTTGGACTACTGGTCCAAAATAGTTTCAGTAGTAACAAAAGCAGTAATTTATTTATTTAATCTGTTGTGCCCTTTGCTGGAAAGACCTTGGGGAGCAAAAACAGTGAACAATTCCATTAATTAGAGTCTCTAAAACAAACATCAGTGGCAATTAACACTAAAATGACTAAAATGAGCATAAAACAGCATTTCGTTACTGCCACTCTACCAGGGTAGCCCCGCTTTAAGTACTTACGAGATGCCTGTGACCCAATCAGATCAAAGTGGCTGGCACAGGATTCTAAGGCACATCTTTCTCTCCCCACCTCAGCTCCCTAAAGTAAAGCTGAGAGCTGTGTTTAAAGAAGAAGCAGAATGACTAATCAGGGTGTCATGGACAGTGCTTATAAGGAACAAAAGAGGGATCCTGAAAACGATTAAAGCCCTGGTCATAAATATCTGTTAATGAGTATCCACTGTGGATTGACAGGATAGCCTGATATCACACTTTATTTTCACTTTAAATAAATAAATGTAGAATAAATGAAAAATTCCATTTCTAGCTCTTATTTTGTTCCAAATGGATTCACCAATTGGCACCAAAATGCTCTTGTCAAGTCATGGGCCCCAGTTTGGTATTCTGAAAGTATAAATCACCATCATATGTAGCCCCCAACTTATTTCTACATGTTATTCTCAACAAATTCATACAGCGCTGCAATCAAGCATTCATTCCCCCCTGACTCCTACCCAACTACCCATCTTTTCTGTTCAAAGGTACCAAAGTCATCCTTTTTTGGAGGGAGGAGGGGTAGCAGCAGAGGGAATGAATGGCCTGGAAAGGAAAACTCAGAACAGTCCAAAGGGGCCTCTGAGTTAGGAAATACAAGTGGTCCCCTCCTCAATCTGTAAGAGTATTTTTTTATTAACCTCCAACAAGCGGATGAGGCTATCAGTGAAACTGTGATTTTTCATCTGCATAAATTTCAATTAATCAGATAACAAATTCTGAGCTGTAAGAGAAGGAGGCTACATCTGCTGGATATGAGAAATTTAACAGAAAAACACGCACAGGACTGTGTTTTAACATTCCAAAATTCTGAGAAATAAAAATGGCCTCAAATCACCATTATTAGAAACACATGCCTCCCCCTAGTGAAGAGTATATGCTCATAAGGACATGTGACAGGTAAGTCGCATGAGTGAACACATCACAACAGCATTATTACAGGTGCACAAATCAGCATCTATTTGCTTTGGATTTTTGTGCATTTGACAGACAAGAAAAGAAGAAGCTCAGATACTATCACAGTTGTCTTCCTAAGCGGCAGGCATTTTGCTGGGTCTGCTCATACACGTCTCTAATCCTCACACTTAAAATCCCACACCCAGTAAGGTATGCCCAGATGAGATTTAAATTGACCCTCCCTCGTGTGGAGATGGAGAGGGTGCGCTCTGGAGACGAACCTGGTTCTTCTAATCAGCTCACTGGGCAGATTACATTCCAGGTGACCGTGGGCAAGTCTTCTTAGCCTTTGTGTCCCACTTTCTTCAGCCTGTTACGACTAAACCCAAGGACAGCTGCAAGGGAAGGACCTAGCCAGCGCAGAATAAACCCACCCTCACTGTTGATTATTATTATTATCCAAGATCACAAAGTTAGCAGGTGGAAGAGTTGTTTTTAGAACCAATGACAGTGGCTACAAAAGCCTGTGCTTCTACACTCTATACTAAGCAACCTTCTGGCAATTTTCATAAACATCGAGGAAAGCAACAGGCCACCTCCCGCAATAGGAAGGGAAGCCTGAGGCATGTGTCATGTGAAGGGACTAGAGAAGGTGTGGGCAATTAAGAGGAAGATTCCAGGGCGATGGGCCCAGGGGACAGCCAGAGGCAAGAGCCACCAACCAGAACCACCTGGTCTACAAAGCCATACCTCTGAGGAAAGCATACACGGCCAGGCTGGAAGCAAGTGCCACCAGGGCTCAGAGGCAAAAACTACTCACATGTGACAATGACCATTCACTATAACTGTATTTTGAGCCTATGTTTTGTTTCACATTTACTACACTTGAGCAAGATGCGGCCTGTGGTTTTGGTAGCTGACAATGAGTAAACTGGGAATTATAGTGCAACTTTAATTTCTTTTAGGGAAAGTTATACATGCAAAATTTTCTAGATAGAAAAATAAAAAAAATTAAATACGCAAAGTGCAGAATCAGACAGAAACACTTCATTTGGGGTGGAATCCTCCCACAAAAGCAAGTGCTTTGATATGGACCTATACGCAGGATTATTTGAAAGGAAAACAACACTTTAAAAAAAATCATAGAGTATATTCCCAAGGTAAACAAACATTTTTGAAATCACTTACTGCCAATTCACATATGTGGATTCCGGGAGGTATATCATGAAGGAAAAACCTCTGAGACTAACCCATATTACTTTGCCTTAATGAAACTGGGTTACATTCAGTATTGTTTTAAGTAAGTGGACTATTGGTTGGGGTCTAGAAATTGTTTGGTGATGCGGGTATTTTCGTTGTAATGGTATTTGTTATAATCAGATTTGATTTGTGTATCTCCCAAAACAAATGTTGTGACAACCATAAAAAAAAAAAAAATTCAGGATCTCAGCCCAAACAAAACTAGCTCTTTAAAAATTTCATTCCTTCTTGGATGCAAAGACTGTACAATTCTCTCTGATATTTATTCTGAATATCTCAGTGATGTATCCTGCACATTTCTGAAAGCCAAAGGCACATAATTTATAGCAGGGTTTCTGAAACCGTGCCCTTTTCACTGGTTGCTGGCATTTAAAGCATGTTTTCACACATCTTGCAATGTTCTAAGACTATCCAAATTGATTGGAATTACATTTTTAAAGCATTTTTAATTGAGTCCCTGGGCTGAGAGTGTTCTACTCCCCACCTGGCCTCCCTTGTACTTGTTTCTGTAACAGAAGTCTAATTGTGGCTGTAGAAAGTTTCCACTTAATCGAGTCCTTCTTCGTAGGGTTTTCTAAGCTAGCGTATATTCCTTTTCCTTATCTTTTAAATAAAATAAGTCTCTACAAAGAAACACAGTTGCTGTTCAGTTTCGATAACCAGAGAAATGTGAATCCCTCTTAATCAAATTTCAAACCTGAGCTAATAAGCACTCCAAAGTGGCATTTCAGGTAGGAAAAAGTAAAAAGACTCAAGAATTCTCAAGTACAGTTGATCTCACAAAGGATTCTTGAGCCTTTGTGGAGATAGGACTTTCCTAAAAACAAAGGTTTGGTGAGTGGTGAGAATGGGGTGCCCCCAGATACGGCCTGATGATTCCCAGGTTCTCTCACAGAAAACAGATTAGCCAGGAAGATGGAGTGAACCATCCGGATGAGGTCATTCTTTTCTCAAAGAGTCATTAGAAAGACACTTTCTAAAGCTCTGTGAGACTGGCCGTGGCCCCTGTGGGGAAGCTAAAATGCTACCTGCGCGGGTGCCCCTCACTGCCCATCCCCCTTGGGAGACCTGGCTATGCCACAGCCCTCCCCATAAGGGCAAGTACCACCCAAGGTCCAGGTGTTATCTGCTCTCCAGAACTCTGGCTCTTTTGTCATTCCTATTAAGAAAACACAGAATTCGCTTGAATCCTGGTATGACTCTCTGAGTAATCTGAATTCACATCCTAGGTGCTCTCTCCCCACAATGGGAGGGGTCTCTCATTTCTGGAAGCTCTGGAAGACGGCAACGGGGCAGAGCAGAGCACGCATCCCTGAAAGGGTACACACCAAAAGACAAGCCAAGGAAGGTAAAATATTGTTTCAACGGCCCGAAAAGCAAAGGCCATATGAAATCTTCCAGACTGACATTCTAGAGAAACTGAGGTGAATCTAATCTGTCTACCTGAAGACACAGCAACCAGGTGGCACGATGGACCTTTGCCTTCTCGACATTCACCTTTCTGAGAGCTCTTCTGGAATATGGGCGGTGGCGGTCCCCAGCCTCCCCTGCTGCAGATCCCCCAGCACGCCAGGTGCTGCAAGCATCCTTCTTGCCCTCGGATGCACCCCTGCCAAAGCCCAGACCAAGACTGACTCTTGTGGCCTCATGAGATTGCTCTGTTAACTCAGCCTGAAAAAAAGGAGCTGCAAATAAATCAGTATTATCGTGCAGGGATGTGTGTTCCTTCCCCATACAGCCAACCTTATTGACAGGGATTAGGTGTATGAGTAGTAAAATAATGAAAAGCAGCAAGAGTCTCTCCTGCTCGACAAGCATCTATTGGGTATACTCCCTCTCCCCACACAATTAGAGGAAGGCCGGAATTGTTACGGTTTACAGCACTGGAGGGACAGGTCCATTTTACAGATAATCTGACATGAAAATAAAAGAGGCTCTCTACAGAACGCACGGTAAACGGTGGGACCACGGGCCGCAGGCCACTCCTTCCGCGCTGGTGAGGCTCGTCTGAGTCTAGTCTAAGGCTGGTCGGCGCCCCCAGCAGTAGCACACTGCGCTGGCCCAGCAGGGGAATGTCTTTTAAAATGAGGATTCAGACTGACAGAAACCCACAAGGTTCTCCCAGTTCGGTCTCCAATTTCATCTATTATGAGTGGCAAGTGGTTTTTGCTGTAAAATACATAAAAGTCACGCTCTCAGCTGAGGTTGAACTATCCCGAAACACGAAATCCCCTTTGGAATTAAATATGTGCTCAGATCAGCTAAAGTTAATTCTCAACCATCTGCACGTACGAGATCCATTTTGTAGATTTTCTGCAGCAAAATTTTAATCCCAGAATAATTTCCCCCACAGCCTAACACATTTCTTTCTAGTTTGCTGCTTTCTGCTGTCAGCCTGGTGTTTGCTTGTGGAATGCAAGTTGATTTAAATATTAAATCCCAAAAGAATAAATGAAACCAAGTTATTTTCAAATTATCCATATTGTGCACTAAAAAAGAAATTAACAGTAAAATTCACTGGGCACCTACTAAGTGTTAGGCACCCCTGAAAATGTACCCTTCCCACCTCCCCCCGCCCAGGCCCCTCTACAGTAACGAGGACAATGAGAAGGAGGTTGCCCAAAGTCACGAGGTTGGTAAATGGCAGAGGGCAGTGTGTGAACACAGGCCCTCTAATCCCAGAGCCTAAGTTTCTAACCAGTATCCCTAGCGCTGCTTTTCACCTGCAGGCTGTTTACAGAGGTCACGGCATGTCACACACACCTATGTGGGCAGGTCCCAACACACACCAGCTACCCAGTATGAAGAAACGTGGTTCAAACAGTGTGCAAAGAGCCACCTTGAATCACCCTTTATGAGGATGTTATTTCAGCTTTAAGAGCACAGCAGACATGACTGAGGGGTGGGAAAGGAGGAGGAGGGAAAATCAAGGCAGGACTGTCTGTGAAACAGGTGGTGTGTGTGTGCCCGTGGCCCCCGTCACTGCCTAGGGGCGGGGGGGGGGGCATCTATCTGTCTCCGCCACGGCAATTTCTCTTGAACTCACTCCTTTTGCCGGTGAGCCTTTTATTATGTTTTTGCCCAGGTCTCTTATAATTTTGTTGTCATGCTGAGTCAAGTCTGTGGAGTCTAAGTCTCTCTCTTCTTCTTCCAGCTTGTTAAGGACAAACTTCTTGCCTTGTTGTCTTTTCAAGTTTTCTAACCTGTATGAAACCCCAGCCTCCTCCCTCGAGGACTAACCTCTGTCGGAGGCGTCAACTGCTCAGTCCTGTGGATACACCTATTCCCACTCCACACAGTCCTTTCAGGGACTTCTTCCTTACGAACTGCACAACTACGTCCCTGCACTTGATCGCCTAGTACTGAAGTCTGCAAAACATCACCTAAGAGTTGAAGCCTGGAGAGCATTCTTCTTGCAATTCTTTTTGGCCAACTGCCAAGTACTGTCACGTGATGCATACCACTGTCTCCTTCTACTCATAAAGTCACCTCCACTGCTCAAATGATTACTAGTCTCTAGGACCAGAGGTGCTGCAAAGATGAAAACAATCGAACATTCCCACTGTTAGCATAAACTCGGTAAATTTCCATTCTTTCCCACTGTAGTTCCTTAAGAGTCGGTCACATGAGGCACTGGAACCCAAGAACAACAACTACACAAAGGTACCATCCATTCTTTTTGTCACTAGCAGAGGAGGGAGAACCAAAGAAGAACAGAACACAGAAGAGGAAGCACCAGCCTCCTTGACCCAACGGTGGGTGAAACAGTACCGACCAAAGGAGGTCTTAATTGAAGGTGCCCAAAGGGCTTCGAAACAAAATTAAAGACCAAACACACAAAGTCATGGCTTAATTTTTCTGACCACTCACATACATTTTTAGTAAACCTTTCAATTAGTCATATCACTGAAATGCACTGCCCCAGAGGGCATTTTAACTTCCTAAATACAGTTTGTCTACCCTTGTTCAAGTTTTATAAACATTACTCCGGCCTCACGAGGTATTCCAAATCCATTACTTGCTGCCATCAACCACATGGTGGTCAGGTTTGTTGGTTAAGGTGCCTTTAGACAACTCCCATAGACCTATTCCAGTCAATTCTTTGGAGGAACCTTTCTCCTGAGCACACCCACCACCTCCACTGACCACCTGGGCACCAAAAACACACTCCGCAGCTTTCGAGTCGACACTCAAAGGGAAATTCCACGTTCAGATATTTTAAAAGGAGAAATATGCATACAATCCTCAGCCCAGAAGACTTTATATTTAGGGTTGTGACAGGGAAAATACATGCACAAATGAAGCCCCAGGAAGACCAAATGCAAAATGAAATCATTGAGCAGAAGGACAGCGGCTTCTCCAACACTCAATCATTTTCAGTCACACTATGTTGTCCAGTAACCTGCATTGATAATTCCTCATGAATAAAATGCCAGCATTATCATCGGCAGCTATGTTGTTGACATGCTTTTGCTATTTCACTCAAAATACCATTAATTTTCTGGCTTCACAACAGCTGAGCTACTCCCCATTTGAATATACAAAAGAGTATTTTGTTTAAGCCAAATTAAAAGCGTTCCAGTAAATGCCTTCCATTTTGCTAGCTATACTATTTTAGCTTATACTGTTTTTCTTAATCCTCCCTACCTCAGTGTCATGTCTGTCATCTCCCCAATCCAAAATACTCCCAGTATTAAAAATGTCCCCTCCCCACCCCCCACGTTGGGAAAGGGGAATCCAGAAACCGACTATTTGTGTTATAGCATTCCTGACCAGCAAAACATCTGAAGGGCAGCAGTCTAGTGTGGCTTTTTAAAGGTTGTAAGACATGGCGGCCTCCTCAAATCTCTCACCTCTGTGAGCCAAGGTACATAAACAACAAACTATTTTCCAGTTTGGGATCTGAAAAGAAAACCAGACACACACGCACACACACACACACACAAAATAATACACCTTCCATTTCGCATCTAGATAAGTTCCGACAGCCCCGACAGCCCCCATTTAAGACGGAATGAAAACCTCTACTCCTGCCAAGCCCTCCTGGCATCTCACCACTTTATTTGTTCCCATTTGTATCTAATGCTTTTGTCAACAGTTCAACAAAAGTCAAAGCAAACAACCCACTGCAAACACTGGGGGTAACAGCAACAAGCATGAATCCTTCACAATTATCCAGCCCAGCTGCTCCAAAGCTCTTCCGGGCTGCTTTCATTTACAACAATGTCAACAAAAGGCTGAAACCCAGTAACTAGATGGGTCAATATGGCCACTGTATACCCTCTAGAGGAAGAAACGCTGTGCTCCTCCTTTGCTGCTTCAGCAAACATGTAGAATAATTCAGTTAGATGGACAAGTGCTTGTCTAATCATTTGTTATGTGAATTATTCAATGACTTTCCACGTAAACTACTGAACAGGGCTCTTCAAATATTCCTGCGGCACTTTCCAGCTGTCCGACTGCAGAAGCACATAAAGGAACAAAAGCGGATGAAAACAGAAATCATGACCTGTGTTCGTTCCCGGTGATAATCTCTAGTCCAAGAAAGCCAAGTCTTTACAACTAATCCTTCTGGGTCTAACCTTGCCTGGCACTGTCACTACAGTCCTGAGCTTCATGATGGCCCGGACTGGGGGTGGGGCCGAGCAGACAGCCACTTACTCAGCCATTCAGGCGAACCCATGACCGACCGTGGTGCTCCACTATCTTTCACCTTGTTCAACTTTAAAAGTGCCCTCCCCCCACTCTGCCTTTCATGACCACTGCCGACAGGTATAATATGCATTTACGATTTTCAATGGAGCATTTTAAAGCATAATTAGAAATGTATTAACGAGCTACAGAGCATAGTTTAGAAGTACCTGTTCCTAAAAGACTGTATTTTAGAACATCAATGCCTTGGCCTAATTTGGATAAAAATGCTGACGTTTATTTAACGAAGAATTACTCTGAGATGTAACCATTCCAAATCCCCATTTTCCGTTCCTTCCTCTTAAACATACGGCTTACGAAGTCATACATAAACTGAACAACCTGGCAAGAGGGAACCCTGACTGGGGTCTGGGCCCCCATCCAGCCAAATCCCTCCCTCAGGACCAAAGGGGCATGGTCAGGCATTCCCGACCCTCGTGCGGGGTTTACCAAAGTCTTTCTGGAGTGGGTAGATCAAGCTGAGGAGTTGAGCATACCTGGACCAGAGGGCAGCCACTGGTATGCACCAAAGCTTTGAAATGAGAGCTGGGGTAGCTACTACAAAAGCACAGGTGAGGGCCAGCAATGAACTCCAAGGGGTCAGAGAATCTTAAATTCAATCCTCACCTTTCAGATAATCATGAAGGTGTATTTTTTAACTGGATTTATAGTTCTTAAATAATCAGACATATGGTTTGAGGGTCTCCATTGGTGCTCTTTCCCAGGCCCCACAAATGTTAGGAGTAGGCCCAACAGGAAGCTAGCATGTCATTTTAGGAACCCCATCTTTTGAGATCACTTCTATGCCAAACGTTCCATGGCAATGCATCAGAAAACCATGCGAGAATTCTGTCCCTTAAAAACTCTTTGGTTTTTTTACAGGTCCAGGTATGATCCACGACAGGAATGAAAGTACTGATTTTATTTCTATAAACACTTCAAAAACACAAAATGTTAACAAGTTAAAAATAAAATCCAGCAATTATGTTGTTTGCTAGGCTAGTCCATACAGTAAGGATAAAATACCTGAATGTTAGAGACAGACCCTTTCCCTTCTAGATTATTTGTGTTTGCCTTTCTTTTCTTGCCTTCAAACAGCCAGATTATAAAATTACTGCTTGTAACGCACTTGGTCAAACACAGGTGGAGGAAACAGCAGAGTCAAACTCATGTCTGCTCACGACAGCCAGCGTACTCACTGCCATTTATTACATCGCTGTAGGATTCTCACTTCTTACCAGAAGCGTCTAGGAATTTTTAGTTCTTGGCATAAAGAATTGTGCTTTCAAAAAACAAATACTAGACCAGAACACAAAAAGCAACTTGAGAATTCTACTTCCTCCTAAAGGCCTTTAATAACCCCTATAACGGCTGTAGTTTCTGAGGCCTGACTTCCAGTATCAACTAGAAAGTTGGTAACTTTAAAAAAGATTCTTGAAGAAAAAAATAAGATTCTTGAAAGAAGACAATTTCTTCTCAAAATGGGGCTATTTACTGGGTGCAGCAAAGAAAACTTTCTTTAATCAGAAAAACCACCTGAAAAGCTAGTGGAGGGGGTTCAAACACCCACAAGTCCAACAATAAAATGTTTTAGCCTATAGTGCAGTCGTTTTTGCTGATTCCTACAAAACACTACCTGAATGCGAGTAAAAAGGCACGCACCACCATCAGGGCTGGGAGCCTGCAGAACGTTGCCACCAGCATTGCTCTCAGTGTTTGCTAAAGATTCCAGGTTTGGATATATTTACACATCAGCCCTGGCAGCTTCCTGGGAAGACTGCCTTCAAAAGCAGTCCTGCCATCACCATAAACTAGTTTTATATGCACATTTTAAAAGAACTCAGGACTAACCGGAAGCTCAGAGAAATGAAGAGAAACCATCCATTAATGTATTGTATTTTACTCAGAAGGCAGCACATCTCAGTTCCATACTTTAACAGGACAACAATTTCAGAGAAGGGATTGTATCTAATGTTTACCATGCACCCTCAAAGACCCAGTTCAGGTATATTTGCCCTCCAACTGCCAAATCAATACCTACCAACTTGGAATACTTTCTTTAGGCTGCAGCGCTCAATTTTCAAGTTCATGTATCAACACCGACAGGTTTCAAAGTCAGGAACCATTAAGATAATAAGTTGGTGTTAGTTGTCTAAAGAAAATCAGGAAAATGGCTCAGCCTCAGAGGTTCAGCTGTGTCTCTTTAATATCTAAAGAAAACATCTACACTAACAAGTTCTTCCTACTTAAATGACCCTCAATATTAAAGATAATCAGGCAAAATCACATATGGGTTAGCATGTTCCACGGACTTTTGTCTTAATACACTTATTAAAGCAATTCTTCTCTCTACAAACTTACCACACAGACTACACCCAACATGGGACACTTCATATGTAATATTCTTCTTTCATTCCTTCCCAGGGAGGAAAGAGGGTCGACCCATAAGGAAGAATGGAGGGAGACCAAAAAAGGGGAGAGGAAGAAAAAAGGAAGAGGAGAAGGGAATTGAAAATGACAAGGGTGAGCAAACCCGTTCACAACTGAGCATCTGGCACTGACAGGAGGAACCGAGCACAGAGTCTGCGGCTCGGCGCTACCGTCTGGAGGGAGGGCGCCAGTTTGAAGATGGGAGGAACTGAAGACAATCCTGTTAGGAGTGGGGGAGTAACTTATCTAACCAAAGTATTATTCCTGGATGCCTCTCTCTTTACTTTACTATTAGTCATCGTTTGTTCCATTTTCCCAAGGGCAAAAATGTCACCAACTTGGTTTAAAATTTCCTAAGTAAGGGCAGACTAGACTACTACGAGATTTTATTATGAAAACAGATTCCAGCCTAAGCACCCAATTCAGGAGCCTCCCCTTGACTAGCCCAATACGGTTTGGGTATAATCCCCAGGCCGAACCTGGGCCTGGGGCTGGGGCAAGGTGATGGGACAACTCAGGGACCTTTCAAGTCCTGATCACTGTGGTAGAAACACAAGTGATTATTTCAATTTTCTCCAAAGATTTTCAGGGCAACCCAATAAACCCAATAATGCCCAGATTTACTAGAAAATTTTTTATTCATTTCCCCATGCACCAGAAAGTAAGCTAATAACATCCCACCGAGAGTGCTGTCAGGCCAAATCCCTCCACTGCCGAACACACTACCAGGATAAATCTCCCTTCACTCACCATTCCACCATCCACTTTAGGGGCAAGACCCTGGGGACTGCTCCAGATTACCCCTCCACACACAGTGTCACAGGCACAAGCCCGAGTGGCCCAATCAGTGCCAAGAAAAGAACAAACTAAAAAAGATTAATTCACAGATGTTCATGCATTTCACATACACTGTGCCCCATGGTCCGTTGCTAGGGCAACGGGAGACCACCAGTGCGAGCTTTATTGGCTTTATGAAGTGCGTCTCGGGGACTATAGTCCAAGAAATGCTGCATAATAATAGTGTGGCTTTTCTGAAGCCTTGTTTTGTGCTTATCCACATTTAACCTTCCTGAGTATTATAAAGCAGCATCCTTATGCACAGCCTTCAAACCCTCCCACCGCCACCACCAAACTGCCTCAACTTTCTATCTAGAAACATTAAAATGTATCTCCTGGGGGTCCATTTTGGGAGGATCCATGTGAAACTGCTCAACCAGTTCCACTAGGGAAAAAAAAGACCTACCACCATTTACAGATCACTACATTAGTGCAGCTGACCACATCAATGATTTCTGAGCAGAACAGAAGGCACTACAAAACTAAAATGTGCACATGCCCCTTATTTTCTGTGCACGAGGAGGAACCTTGCTTTTGAACATCCCAATAGGTTTTAACAGCAGGAACCAGCAAGCCTTACTGGGCCAAAGTCCCTTCCTATCAGAAAGAACTTTCTGTGATGAGGGGACTGTTGCATACCTGCACTGGGATGGCAGCCACACGCGGCCACTGTGTACATGAAGGTGGCTAGAGCAACCGAGAAACTAGTTTTTCTTAAAATTTTATTTCATTTTAACAAACGTAAAACGCCTCACATGACCAGTGGCTACTGTATTCACACAGTTTTAGAGGCTTACCGAGAAACTAGGTACGTTTTGAAAAGTTCACAAAACGCTGTCTCTTCATGCTTTTAGTTTCGGCTTAATTAACACAAATATAACCCCAAGGAAATACACACAGAACAGTATCCAGGACTGGCAGTCGCTCACTGTGCTGGCTCCTAACAGCCCGGGGCCGGCCTAATCAGCCAGGTTCTTTGTCCAGCAGGCCCAGGGATGAAGACTGACTTCCCACCCCTCCCCACCCCACCCACCCCAGCCCAGGGTGGGAGGTTAAAATCACAAATGTCACAACTCTCAGAGCAGTAGCACAGATCAAGTGTTAATCTAAAGGGAAGGGGTGGATGAGGGGGAGAATACAGGCTGGCTGGGTGAGGGGGGATCTGGAATGAAGAGGAGAAACATAAAGCCAGTGAATAGATCAATAGAAGCAACAGCTTACATTCAGATTCACAGGAGAGAGAACACACCGAGACAATCATTTCCTGGGAAAAGCTCAAGCCTAATGAGAATTTACTCTGCTCCTTTATGTGACAACCAGCCCTTTTGTGGCACCGGCTTCCTGACTGACAGGAACCCAGGGCCCCTTAATAGGATTTCCATATTATTTCCAACACCTGCCCAGAAGTTATTTGTTTACATTGAAGGAGGCAAGATTCTCAAATCAGACATCTGCTTCTAGTTCAGGCATATCTTAGGAAACCATCTAGAAAGCAGCTTTGTTACCATGGTGACATTTTTATTTTCCGCCTTTAGTTGGCTCAAAACATTAGCATTTCCAATTTTATTTTGTTGTTCAAAAGGCCAAATGTCGTTCAAGAAAACAGAAGTTTAAAGAAAGATAAGTGAAGAGAACAGTCAAAAATTTCTACAATTAAAATGACCATAAGAAATAAATAAAAATGAGGTGTTATTATCTCGCCTACGGCCTCGCTCATTGGGTGGCATCACTAACCTGTTTACTTCCCCCTCCCCTCTCTTCCTCCCCTTACACCCCCCTCCCCTCTCTTCCTCCCCTTACACCCCCCTCCCCTCTCTTCCTCCCCTTACATCTGAACACTCAGCAACTTGAAAAGTACCAATTTTGAAAGACAGACTCAAGAATCCTTAGGGTGTGATACAATTAAATAATGAGTCCATTTCCATGAAAAAGAATTCCTCTTGCTCACCCTATCACCGGCTTCGAAAGCTCACTTACAACAATAACACTTAAGATACTGTAACTTCCACCCCACTGCAATTCAGTACAAGCATGGGGGGATGAGAAGGACAGGAAAAGCATAAGCTTTTCTTGAACATTTAGAGGTTGAGGAGGGGATGGAATATTCAACAGCGAGGGAAGAAGGGAGATGATGTGGGAGTGGGTCCCACGCAGGTGCATGGGCTGTTTTCGCAGGACTGACACTCAATCGCAGGCATTGGGGGGATCCCCTCCCTGGGTGGAGGGAGGAGGGTGGTTAATCACCAACTACAACTATCACAGATAAATAGGAATCTAAGTTACAATACTAGTAAGGGAAGCCCAAACTGTTTTTTATAGCACTATAATTTACTACAGGCAGAAATAATTGGATTGGTTCTGAGTAATGAATCCAATAAAGTTAAAGTAACAGTACTCTAGTTTGATTTTTAGATTCAAAGTAAAACAACTAAGTATTCAACTCTAAGATTTAAAGTTTTGATTTGACAGATCTAAGCAGCATTTAGTCTTGAAATATGATTTTATTACTTTCATTTAATGGCAAACTTATTTCAAAGAATCTAAAATTCTTGCAGAAAGTACTACTCAGCCTTCAGCACACTTCCTTTCTAGTCCTCTTTCCTGAGACCCAAATTGTATTCAATCCTGTCCCAGAGCAGCTGCCATGGTAATAATTAGATATGATTCCTCTTTATATCTGAAAATACAACCCTTAGTGATGGCCCGCAGGCGTAGGGAGCCTTTAACCTAAAAGATACATGAATTACTTCAAACCACCATAGAACAAAATATGTAAGTTGGGTACAGGTAAATGAAATGGTTACCAGCAGAAATGATTCAAGAAAGCTTGAGAAGTGAAAGTATGCAGCTGCCCCAGGTGATCTCATAATTTTGCCAGAGTAGATGAGTACTTAAGTATTACTGGAAGAACACAAAAAAAGACGGTGAAAAATTCTTTGGAATAGTTCTTTTGGAAAAATTACCTACGTTTTGAGAAACAAATGCTTTTGAAATTAAAGTGCTAGTTAAAACGTTTTATTAAGTCTTGGGCCCCTCTAAAAATTTTAAAAATGTTAGATATTAACTTTACCGTGCAATAGTTCTTATTAAGTAGATGAAGTGCATTCTAATTAAGAAACTTAGATACATTAAACAACGGGTGAAAATGTCTAATAAGTAAGAGGACTGGTCATGGAGGAAAAGAAACCACCCTTGTCAAAAATCAGCTGGGGAAGGCAGACGCCACCACCAACCCACCCCCGTTATTTACTATTTGTTCTGCCTGGGTGATGAGTGGTGGTGGAGGGTGCAGCCAACAAGCACGTCTCCCCCACTCACATCATTAATCCATTCATGCTTGGCACCTGAGGACCAGCTATGCCCTAAAGATATTTATTCATCTGTTCGACAAACAATTACAACATATTTTCTGGAATTAGGGCACCTGTTACATTTCACACAGCTCACGTGCCTAGAGGCAGGTATCAATTAATACTGAACAAATTACTGCACAATTAATACTGAACAAATTACTGCATCATAAACCCATAGAACAAAAGTTCCTGGTTGTCCTTTGAGAAGGTAACTCTAAATACTAAAATACACATTACAAACAAACAGTTCTATAAAGAACAAAAAAGCAACAATGATGCTGAAACATCTAATTTCAAATTATAATCTTATTTTGTAAAATTGAAGAGTTAAAACATTGAATGCTTGAGAGACATACTTTAAAACATTACACTATCCCCTTAACCTCAACCCCCAAAATGAAATACAATTACCATTTACTACTGTGTTTATTTAGCTAATGGTATGACCAACTTTAATGATGAAACATACCCTACAGTATAAGATTTTTATTGTAAAATTCACTTGAACTACATAAGAAACCATCTAATTCCAAATGCTTGAAAAAATACCTAGCATTATCTTTGAGATCCAGGGAATTTAAAGTGACTTGCCATTGACACACAGCTTACTGGAGGGAGAGAGGACTCCTAGCGGGGTCTGGATTTTCCTAATTCTATTACAATTCCCTTCTTAACTAATCCTTGATTTGTCTTCTTACACAGTTCCAACAGAGAAGATTAAGATTCTTGCCCTCAAGGAGCTAAAAATTTAATGGGAGAGAACTTTATTCTGTTGGGGCACAGGGCATCTACAGGTCACCACCCACAAGGAAACAGATGTACTTAACATATTTTAAAAATCCTACTTAAAAATCCATTCTTAAAGGCCTGTCTTAAGCAATATTTACGTCTGGAAAGTAGAGTTGGATTTCAGATAAACATCACAGTCTGTGCTTGAAGGTTAAAGGATACAAAGAGAATTCTATGTATCAATGATGAGCATCATTTCTAGATATTTTACTCCCTTGTTTATTAATAAATTCCATTAAACTGTTCATCACCAACACTCAGGTGCAAACCTAGGGGTCATTCTTCTACCCATTTTCCCAGCATAAGAAAAAGACTTTTTCTGGTATGATTCAGACAGAAAGTATTCTTGCCACCACAAGGAAGCACAAAGAGACATCCAGAATATGGGACATCCCACAGAAGGCTAAACCAGGTTCTTATACAAGTCAGTGGCACAGGAAAAAATTTTAAAGGAAACACTTAAATTCAAAGAGACCTGAGAGATATTACAACAAAATGAAATGGATCCTATTTGGACCCCATTTTGAGCCAACCAATTATTAGAAATCATCAAAGAAGCTTGCTTATAGGCTGGCTATTAAAAACTATCAAGTAATTACTTTTATTGAGTGATTAGAAGCATTATATCTATTACTGGGTATCTATTTTTAGGCAAAAAAAAAAGTCTGTTATTTAAAGACATGTGTTCATTTTACATCCTGAAGTACATAAAGGCAAAATGCATGCTATCTGGGTTTGCTTTAAAAGACTTTAGCAAAGAAAGAAAGGAACAGATTAAAACGTGGCTAAAATTGACAGCTCTTACACCTCGATGTTAAGTATATGGAGGCTCTTTGCACTATTATTTCTACTTCTAAGTATGTTTCAAATTTTTATTAACAAGGAATCAAACTGAATCATCCAAAAAGCTTTTCTTTGAGGGTGGCACTGGCTATGTGACCTTGGACATGGCCTTACTACCTCCAAGCCTCTCCTCACATCTGAAACACTAAGCATGTGCCACCTGCTTTCCCAATTGAAATCGGAACTATGAAGTACACAAGCAGCAGTGGGACTGAGTAGGAACCCACCTTATTTTTCCTGAGGTCAGAGTGGATAAGATGCAGTGTCCAAGTTACAGTCCTAAATTAGACAACTTCTTTTCTCAGATAACGGATGACTGAGGGGAAAAAACTGGACATAATGCAAGCCCCGATGCAGTTTCTGTTTGGTGGTGGTGTTTTTGTTTATTTTTTATTTTTTGTTTATACCTTCTCCTTAGTGTTTTATCGATTTCATCCACTCTTCTTTTTAATCTAGACTCCTCTTCATGCCTTTGTCTTTCTGTAACACGTCCTTCTAAAATCTATAGTAATGAAAATTAATCCCACCAAGCTTTCTCCTGAAAGGTAAAATTACAGTCTTCTTTTAAACAGGTGCATGGGGGGGGGGGCAGGTTAAAAACACAACTGCCTGGATCATGTGGTTATCCCCTCTCCCACTGCCCGCCCCTTCTTTCTCGAGTGGCTTCTTCTCCACTTTCTTCCACACAAGACACGCCAAAGGGTTAAACATATAAAAGGAATACTCTTTTCAGACTGATATTCCTTGAGACAGGAAACAAAACAAAACAAAACCCCAAATCACACAGGTCACACAAGATCCTGGAACAGAACCTTAACCGTTAGGTCTTGATGTACAAAGTGAAGTGGCAAACAGAAGTAATCATTCTGTAATTCTGATTCAGGCTAAAAACCCACTTTCACCTGTAACACCCGACCAATGAGGTAAAAGTGCTTTCTTGGCCTGAATCACATACTTGAATTTTTATGTAAAAACAACCTGAGTCTAATTCTCTATTGATAAGCCGTTACTGCCATCAGAAAATAATTGGAGATGAGAAGAAAAGCAACGTATGATGTTTTAGTCATCCGCATAGAATAAACACCAAAATACAGCTGAGGCAGAATGAACAGGCATTGCCTTAGATGCGACTAATGAACAGGTCACTATGAAAACCTTTAAACAAAAACAAAGAATTCACATGGAGTGGGATGGGGTTTGGGGAGGGGAAACAGTATGCACACTCATAGAAAAGCAGTTAGTTTGAAAAATAACTAAATGTAAGTTTAGAAGAATAAAGTGCACCATCTATAATTACACTAGCAAAAATTACAGAAATTATAAAGTTCAATAATAGTGGATTGTGTGAGAATAAACATGGCATTTTAAGGTGGTACACTGTTTCTGGAAATTAACCGGGCAGTGTACAAGTCGCTAAAAATGATCATACTCTGATGAGGCATATAGCATTTCGGGGGAGATGAGCCAATGAAATAATAAAAGCACCATCACTCTGTAGGGAAAAAATGTACTTGTGCTCTATTTTACAAATAAAAAATGGCAAATCCTTTCCCAGGTCTGACTCGAGGAGGTTATTGCATTTGGGATTAAGAAACAGGATACACAGGGACACCTGGGTGACTCAGTCGGTTAAGCTGCTGCCTTCAGCTCAGGTCATGATCCCAGGGTCCTGGGATCAAATCCCACATCAGGTTCCCTGCTCAGTGGGGAGCCTGCTTCTCTCTCTGCCTCTACCTGCCACTCGGCCTGCTTGTGCGCTCTCCCTCTCTGACAAATAAACAAATAAAATCTTTAAAAAAACAAATAGTACAGGATACACAATATACATTAAAAGGACTAATGAAGTAATAAAGTTTGCACAATAATATCAATTTGGGAGGGGCCGTGGAGCTTATCAATAGTTGGTGACAGTGAATTTTGCCATTTCTATTGAAACTGGTCTTCATTTGTGTATCCATTATTTGCTAGAGGGTTTCAGAGATGTGTAGACATTTGGGGGTAATGAGACTAATTTCTCAACCTCAAATTCCCTAGCAACTTTTGGGTAACTTGGCTTTCATAGCTCTGACTCGTTATCCTCACATCAGCCACTCTGAAGAGAAGGGATAATGATGTGAGGAACATAATGACTTCTCTTCACAAACTGATACCACCAGCAACTGCACAGCCCCTGGCAGCTTGTGGAAATGTCTGCTCTGTCACCACTTTGGAGCCAATCAACTTTTGCCCCTTTGCCCTCAGGAGGCATGAGCACTGGAAGGTTCTACCACCCCAGAAAATGCTTCCTTGGTTTCGCTTGCGTTGTTTCAAGGGATGAGAGATGTGGTGCTAAACACTCCAGAAGATGGTGAGAAAGCCCCCAGTCAGGAGAGGGAGGCAGGAGCCTCATTTCGGGAGGCCTCTTGGGACAGCTAAATTTGGGCCTTCCAACCTACCACTAAGGACAAGAGTGGATCATGGTCCATGTTTCTGGGGCTTCGTTTTGGACACATGGAGTTATCAGATAGCCAAGTGACAAACAGGTGCCCTGAACTCTTACCTCAACAGCCCCAGCACACACACCATTCTGGTTTCTCATCATCAAATAAACTTGATTCTTGGGCTCCCACAGTGCTTTCTCCTTTAGGTTCATATTTACATTCTCTACCCTTGTTGAAAAACTTCAGATACAGGTCTGTAAATAAAAGGCTTAGGAATGAACGTGGCTACTGGAGCTACAGAAAACAAGATCAATAAAGCCAATAGCGTGCGGTTTAGTGGCCACAGAACTTCCAAGAAGATAAAGGAAAAGAAAAAGGCCCAGTACTTTAACAAGTGAATTTCTCTCATTTTACTTGACACCAAAAAGGTAAAGCACCTTAATTACCTGAATCTTTACAGTAAGTTTAAATTATGCTTTATGAGCTATTCTGAAATCTGCCCTGTTTAATAATCTGTAACGTCAAGAAAACACTTTAAAGTGTTTCTCACAATTAAACCCATCCACAAACTTGTATAAATCAAAATTTTGCTACCATATCAAAATGTTACACTGGGGCTGTATAACATTGCCCACATCCTCATTACATGCAACACTAATTACTACCAGCAGATTCAGAATTTTCTGCACATTAGAGGCTTTTAGAGGAGCTATAAAAAATTTCAGGCACCATTAATTTAAATTTGTATTGAAATTTCCTTTTGACAGATGGCCAAAAATTACTTATTATTTAGAGTACCAGAGCTGCCTGTTTGCACATTAGAAGAGGAAAGGGAAAAATTAAAAGCAAGAAGGAAATTTATGTCACGTTCATTACCTGTTAAATGTTAAGGAGCATTATCCTGCATGAATAAATTATTTCATACAAGCCTGACTCCAGCTGCAGGCAACTGGCACGCTCCGGCTGATAAAAACCATCTCAAGTCACACAGCAGACAATCATAAAAAGCCCCTCTTAACCAGGAGCCACTTAAGGGAGGATGAGGACGATCAATGGAACAAGCAACTAACTGCTTCTCTGAGCATCACAGAACACATTTACGAAAATTAGCAAACTTGTTTCACCTTGCAAAGCCATAGCACAGCCCCAAACCTGACACAACTTTAAATCCTGAGAACTGTACCCAACAAAAACATCTATTTATAGCTACCATTCCATAATAAATCAAGGCCAAATTATCCACCTCTATTTCCTCTTTGTTTCCCCCCTGGCTTCTAGCTATATAGACACTCACTCCCAGACTCATCCTGAACGATTACAGATGATTTCAAAATACGCCCTACTCTGGCATAAGGGAATATAAAATGTAATTGACACAAAAGTGTGCACTGGAGTATAAATATTTTCACAGTCTTCTCAGAGTGGGGCAGGAGAGGAGGCTTTTGTTTAGTTCACTGGCCTGCCTTAAGGTATGTATTTGTCATAAGAAGGCAGGGAATGTTAATATCATTGGCCCCAGAATAACCAGACAGGCTTTCCAAGGGCTGCTATCAGCTAACCCCGGTCAATGCATTCACCTACCACTTCCTAAGTACACATGTGTGGAACACTCAGATCAAGATTGCTTTTTTTAAATCTAGGTCCAGATATGCATATTACACAACAAAATACACACCTGTAAAAGCATAATTAAATAATCCAGTGTGTGCAGTTCCAATTGTAAATGTTGACATTTCTATGGGAGTAGAGATGCCCTTTCAAATTACAAAGACTCTTGAAGGTTAAAATAGATACTTAATTTTTATTTTCCATTATGTAAGGGTTTTGGAAAAAAAGACATGGAGTAAAGAGGCATTCAAAGTGACAGCACAGGTGGTTTCAGAGGAAGATTTTAATCTTCACACACATAATTTCATTAAAAACTACAAGAGGGCGCCTGGGTGGCTCAGTGGGTTAAAGCCTCTGCCTGCGGCTCAGGTCATGATCTCAGGGTCCTGGGATCAAGGCCCATATCGGGCTCTCTGCTCAGCAGGGAGCCTGCTTCTCCCTCTCTCTCTCCCTGCCTCTCTGCCTACTTGTGATCTCTCTCTGTGTCAAATAAATAAAATCTTTAAAAAATAAAATAAAATAAAAAAATAAAAACTACAAGAGAAGTAACTGCCTGTGTTCTAAAACAGTTGCTGCAAAATACAAGGAAAGGACTTGACAGCATCTGTGCATTGGTCAATGCTTGAGAACTGCCTTGTCCTTTTAATCCTTACAGAATACAACACACACACACACACACACACACACACACACACATATACACACACGTGTGTATATATAGGCAATTAAGCATAACACAGTGGTGTATTAACACTGTGCCTGGCTCAAAAGTGATCAAGCAATGTTCATATTTTCCTCATTTCCTCCCGTGGTAGCCTGTTTTTCTTATTTGCTTACTCTATAAATTCATGCATCCTTAGCACATCCCATTCTGGTGTACACAGTCACATCCAAATCATTAGGCCCTAAATACTTTTCCTCTTTCCCTACAACTTGTCTATAAAGAGATACAGAGGCAGATAAGAGAGATACAAACCCAAAGGAGAATAACTTGCTACACTGGAAAACAAGATGTTGTTAAATAAATAAATATCTTTCTGACAGAGAAGAATGTTTGTATACATTTTATTAGGGAGTTTTGTAGGCTGGAACTGTTTTCTAAAATGAAACTAATGTATATTTCTTATAAATCAATTTATTTACTTTTCATTATTATTTATCTTACAGCCAAAGCCTAACTGGAGAAAAAGTTATTCTTCCTCACATAGCAAGACATAATAAAATAAGCAATGTGAGCCAGATCTTCCATAGTCCCATCCTGGGCTACAAATCCAATTGTGATAGAAAAATGAGACCAGTATTTTCAAAAATCTCAATCATGCAACTGAAAGTAGTCAAAAATACAGTTAACCACATTTTGGTAAAGCCCACCAAATCATTCTGTAAATCTCAAAGAATTCATCATCACCAGATTTATTCAGATCATTTAGAGACCTTCTAAGCCATTCCTTCATCTGTGAATTTGAGTCCTACCTTGATGGAGTCTCTGTCTATAGGCCAAACAGCAGCAACACAGGTGGTATAAAGAAGAAAAAAGAAAAGTACCAGTTAGTTCACATAAAATCATACATTTATCAAACTTGATCTCTGCTAAATAATAAATGGCACAGATGCCATCTTTGCAGTAAAGTTAATTATTAATACTTTTTGACCAGATCCACAAAGTGCCAATCTACCTCTGACACAATTTCAGAAACCAAAGCTGGGTATCCAGATTATTTATACTCCTTAATAACTTGTCCACTTAAAAAAGTGTTCACAGTCATGCTTCAGCTCTGCACCATAGCATTAATGTAACTGATTGAGAAATGTTACAGTGTTTCCAACATCAGAGAAGGGAAACTTATGTTTACGTGATAAAAATCATTTACCCAAGATTATAATTCACAGTAATGACAGTGAAACAAGAGTAGATATGAGGTTTTAATTATAACCACACCCTTTTAACCAATGAACCACCCATGTGCTAACTAAATTCCCACAAAGGAATGCTGGGAGAGACTTCTTCATTTGCTTTTCTGCCACTGACTAATAAAATTTATTAGTAAGCACCATACAAACATATGGTCATATCAAAGCATCTCTGAACCATTCAGATACTTTAATGGAGGGAGAAAACCAATCTAGAAGGAGCAAAACTGTCCTTTAAATCAATTATTTGCATAAACAATTGTGTTGTTCTTATAGGAAGAAATGAGTTAATTTCATGCTTCTAGACAGCCTGTGTGAGAGAGGTAGTTAAACCAACAGATTTCATTAATTTGGGCTGCACTTTCTCAATTACTAAGACTACTAAAGTTGTTTTCTTACCTGACAGATTTTTACTGCACCATATAGGCTGATCTGATTTATAAATAATAATTGACTCTGTCGAATCAACAAGTGAGTCTTTATCAGTTAAGTCCTTCCCCGTAAGAGAACAGGTCAAAATCAGCCATTAATGCCATTCACTATTTCAAACACAGAGCATGTGGGATTTCATGATTGATTTAGACTTGGGGGACACAGGAGGGAGCACGGGATCAAAGGCAACAACCAGGAAACAAGACCCCTTGCCTTTGGGGACTGCATGCACTATTGCCAACCACTAGGGGATCCTTTGGAAAAAGACTGCTTCCAATCATCCATTTACCTTCCAGCAGAAATCCTTTGTGTAGTCACTGGGAAAATTAAATCCAGAGACAGAATAAACAACAGTATCTGGAACCCACTGTGGGTGGCAGGCAGGTAACAGCACACTGACATCTCGAGAGAATCACTCACCTCTTTGGTGATCATTGTCATGGTGCTTCTTCTCATCTTTAATTGGCAGGTGGGACTGGCCTCCCAGGGCACTAGAGAGGGCCAGAAGGCCAGCACTGCTCCCGATGGGAGGAATGGCAGGGGGCTGAAGCCCCGAAGGGTGTGGAGTCAGAGGCACCGGCAGACCGTGTCCATGTGATAAATGCTGGGCCTGGAGTTGTTGCTGCTGTGAGGAATGAGACAAAGATATTGAACTTGTTCCCTATACCCATGTCCCCCTGCGAAAAGAAACGAGGTGCAAAAAGATCACAAAAAACCCAACACCCACAAAGGAAAGATTTAGCCTTCATATACAGATTTTTTAGAAAGGGAAGAAGGGAGATACAGAGTGGAGAAACGCTCTTTTTTACTTAGATTTGGGGGGTTTGCACCGTACTGTAAGGAACTTAATTTTTAAATAGTGAAATTAGCTAAGTACCTTTTAATAGCTGAAACTCAGATTTCTTCAACAAAATGTCTGTATTTCGTTCTCCCAAACATACAGCCTTGCTAGCGTACAGTTCTAATCAAAACATATACGTGACTAACTGTTAAAGCAGTTATGTTGAACAAAAAAAGCTGAAAATTGAGAAAATTAGTGTTAAACAGTTCTCCCAGAACCACTGCACAGCATGCAGCGAGAGTTAATTTGAAAGAGAAAACCTGAATTAACAACCCAGAAAAGGAAACTGGTTGCAGCCACCGTTTTAAGCCCTTTAAGTGTCCTCAGCGGTACTTGAGCAAATTACTAAAGAAAATCTAATGTAGCAAGGCTGGGGTCCTCCTGTAGGCTTGCTCAATAATGCTGAAATAATTGGGCACTCTGTGCACGTTTAGTGATGCTCGAACGGAAAGCCAGGGGCCTGCCCTCGCCTTCTTCTCCGGCGGCCGCCTCTATGTTGTGACAGGTTTATCTGAGTGGGACGGTGGTGCACCGGTAACTGTGCTGACAAGAGTCTAAAGTCATTTTCCCCAGCACACTGGCAACACATGGAGAAAGCCCTCGAGAGGCTGGAATGGGAGTGCTTGACCTCAGCAGAGGCCACATCGAGCTCGGCTACAGCAACTGCTCTGGGCAGGCCTTGCTGCCTCCTCCGAGGGGGGGGGGGGATGACGGTGATGGGAGAACTCCCAAGTTAAATATGTCCATCCACAGGAACCCCCTTCCACTGGAGACCCTGCACTTCATGGTGTTCCAGGAAAACAAGTGTTGAGGAATTCTCAGACTAACTTTTGTAGTGATTACATTTTAATTAATGCCTCCAAGTAAATCACTTGTCAGATTGATCTTATGATAGCCCAACAGTCTTCTAGAACCTTTCCAAGTAAGACTGCATATGCTGCTCCCCTTCACTGATAAAAAGGATCTTGAAATGACTTTTTTTGTATTTAAAGAAAAAACTGAATTGTTTTTTTTCTCCTCCCCAATCACTTTTATTTCATTCCTCTTCCTCTCTGTCATCTTCCTGTGTCTGACTATAAAAGTCAAAGTACAGCACTAATTATCTCTTTTCTCCAATTGACCTGCAACTATTTTCAGGCTACATGTACTTAAAATAGTCAATAAAATAAAGTACTAACACTTTTTTTTTTAGTACTAACACTTTTAAAGCAAGTTTATATATATAAAATCGAAAAATCGGAGCTGTGATCCAGATATTCCACCAACTGACGGCCACCCTACGGTCCTGCAAAGCACCACCTAACCGGACAGTTCGACACGGTGCATTTCTCCTTTTGAGTAGCCAAAGTCATAATGTTGATAATTCTTTATGTACTGTAACTTAGTTGTGACCAAAAAGTATGAGCACACGACTGTATTTTTTTTTAAAGATTTTATTCATTTATTTGACAGAGAAAGAAATAGCGAGAGCAGGAACATGAGTGAGGGGAGTGGGAGAGGGAAAGCAGGCTTCCTGCCGTGCAGGGAGCCTGATGTGGGGATCGATCCCAGGACCCTGGGATCATGACCTGAGCCGAAAGCAGACGCTTAAGGATTGAGCCACCCAGGCGCACCCACGATTGTATTTTCTAAATGTGCAGAAAATAACATCTATGAAGAAAACAAGGCCTTTAGGTAAATAAATAGCAAATTTATTTCAAAACCTTATTCAACTGCAATCACCAGAAACTGCTCCAATTCCCTTCCTCCTCTAAATTTCCTAAGACTTCACATGTATGGGTCGGGCACGTAGCCACGTTGTACCTCAGATCAGAGTTCAATCGGTTAGCATTTATTAAGAGCCTGCAAATATGTCTGTCTAAACACCCTTCTAGACGCTAAGCTCTGCGAGTCTACATCTGTCGCAAACCCTGACTCCCTGCAGGCACTGAGACTCAGAATACCTGGGCAATTTCAAAATATGTACATCGATTTCATTAGACATTAAAAAAAAAAAAAAGCCTCAGCCAGAAACAATACCTTCAATGATCCAGGTGTTGCACTTCTATTCTTCTCTCTCAGGACAAAAAATAACCACTATCACCCTCATTTTTCCACCCAATCAGGAACATTTCAAAGGCAGAAAAGATACCCCGAGCCTGTTGCACATGCCATTCACAGTAGAGACTTTCTGAGAGCCTCACTATCCCCCCTCAAAGCAGCTCTGACACCAGCTTCTCCTCTTCTCCCCATCTGTCCACCTTTGAGGAGGGAGGGGCCCTTTTCCCTTCTGAGGCCGAGACCCTTCCCCGCCTACACAGGCTGTGTCAGCTGTCCCTCCCTCTTCCTTTCAGTGCTGTTGATTCTCCAGGGCTCTCCCCCACCTTCACTCAGTTGTGCTGTCACTGATTCTGTCCTTCTGCTAGCCAGCTGGATACCAGCAGCCCTAGAATTTTAAGATGAATTGCCTAGCGAACGCCAAAAGAACCTGGGGTAGCACTTTTTCGGGAGGGAAAAAAACACTGTATTTTAATCACTTTTTGTGTCCTCCACTGCCCTTAATACAGTGCCCTGCACATAATTGGCACTTGATAAATGTTTGTTAAATTTAATTAAAATAACCTTCTTTTGCCCTCTTCAGTTACTGGCCTGTGTGTGTGTGTGTGTGTGTGTGTGTGTGTGTATCCTTGACTTTGCAGAGCCAAACTTCTCTAATAACTAGTGTAAATTTGCTCTCTCCACTTCTCAGGAAGCCCCACCTGTAACACACACACACACACTCTCTCTCTCTCTCTCTCTCTCTCTCTCTCTCTCTCTCTCTCTTCCTCTTTAACCCCCTGTAATATGGATTCCAGACCCACCCTTCTCAGGAAACTGATGACCACCAGGAGAGCAACTGTTTCAAGATTTTACAATTTTCTCTCTGACATACATACAGCCATAGATAGTATATCCTTATTGAAACTATTCTCTATCTACTTCAGGAATACCTCAATGATCCCAAGGCCTCTCTTTACCTGTCTGAAATGTTCTGCCATTAGTTTTCCTTCTTGGTTTTTTTTTCTCCTGCCCACTAAAGAGTAACAGTCCTTAACTTTTTGCTCTCCTCCCACCCTCTGGTAGCCCTGGTCTAACTTCTTGCCAGATAACTCTACTTGGCAGTCCAGTATTACATTACAACGAAAATGTTTAACACAAATGCCCTAGGTAACTTTCCACTGGCTCAGGTTAACCAGCCGCCATGATTTGTTTTTCTTCTCTGCTCCTACATCCTTAATCACCAAATCCTATCAATTTCCCAACTCCTTGTATTTCTACCACCACCATACCCATCAGATCTTTATCATACTTTGATTAGAACAGGCCTCCAGTTAGCTCACTTGAATTCCAGTGAATTCATCCTGCATCACCACTGGCATGTTTTTCCCCTCAACTCATGTCATCTCCCATCTCTTAAAACAACCGCACCTGTACCTAACTAAGCTGTAGTCATCCATCCCAGCTCACCTCACGTTCCACCCATTCTGCAAAGGCCTCTCAAACATCCCACACGTCTGCTATCACACAGGACTCCCTGTATCGTTCACTAGTACAGGCTGTCTTTTTATGTCTAAGAAGATATCTGACTTGCCAGCAAGACCATGAGGTTCTGGCGAGAAGACACCAGCCTGCAGCCTCTGCACCCGTGGCACCTAACTCACCACTATTTAGTCATATGTATTTCGTCATACATTAAATGCTTTTGGTAAATTAAATTCCCACTAAATATGAAAAGAGTTCCTATTATATACCCCTTAACTGGCTTCCATTAAAGTTAGTATCTTACGTAACCACAGAAATTATCAAAATGAAAATATTAACATAGTGCATTACTGTTAATCAAACTACAGACTGTATTCAGATTTCTCTAGTTTTTCCACTAATGCCATTTTTCTGTTCTAGGATGCCACACTGCATTGACAAGTTTTCATGTTTCAAATGTTATTATACCAAAATTATAAAGCCCTTTCATAAATCTTAAGAATGGCAACATCCAAATTATAATCACCTCAGTGAACAGAATATGCCTTGAACTTAGGAGAGAAAAAAAGAATGAGAAGGGGCTAAGCATGAATCCCTTTCACAAGTCATCCACTATACATACAAATTATCAAAAAGGCATAATCAGTAGGGCACCTGGTAGAAAGGAGTAATCTTTACCAAGTGTTTAAAATAGAAAATTATAAAATAAGAATGCAATTAAATAAGTCACCAAAAGATATGTGACAAAATGTAAAACAGATACACAGAAATAATTTAGTATGTTTTAAAATGTTTACATCAATGAAATAGGCTACTTTCTGTATAAGGCAGTCATTTTTAAGCTTCTTTGTAAGTTCACACTTGGAAACTATAAGTGGAGAGCCAGATGCACACTGATAATGACTCCTGATTAGTCAATAAAACAAACATATAAGACGCCATCTTTTTTAAATAAAAGCAGTGAGTCATCAACATATCAACAGAACCCCACCCTTTCCTCGGTTGCAAAATAAAATGGCTTCAATCTACCAAACTTCAAATAACATTCAATAATTCAATACAAAAAAGAATCTGTCAAGTCTTCTCATTAACAGAGGAAAACTCAAAGCAGATTACCAGGGAGCAAACTCAGTTTCATTGGATATTATTCCAGAAGCTGAGAGTAGCATAACCTAACGGGTTGCCCTACAACACAAGGAAAGCTTGCTGAGGTTGCCCCGGGGCCTCCTCTGCCCTCTGGTCTCTGCCCCATCTGTGTTAATTACAGAGCAATTAACCTGCAAGGTTTACTACTTTATGCCACTACAGTCATGCTAAGAAACATAAAACTTCTTGCTTTTTAAAGATGGAAGGAAAGGAAATGTATATTAAGAGTACATAGTTCAACACTGACTTGTTACTAAAATAATTTAAGACAAATCACCATCTAATTATAAACCAGCAAGTTAAAAAATGATGACTTTATAAGAAAAAAGCCAAAAATCAAAAAGAAGGACATAGAATGTAGTACCAATTAAACATTAAAATAAAATACACTCTATGTAACCATAACTGAGAAAAACCTACTGAGAAAGATACATATCTTGGAAAAATTCTCACTGAGCTCCCCAGGCTATTACTATCTTTTGGTTACTTATTTAAAAAGGGGGGGAGGGGGCAGAAAGGGAAAAAAACCCAAAACACTCTTAATTCAAACCACAATACAAAATAAAACCCCCCCCCGCCCCGCCCCCTGTTCCCTTGATGGGCCATTCAAGAGAATAAACATTAAAATGGGGTGAACTTTAAACTTAGACAAGTAAGCATTCCATTAAGATAATTAATTAAATTTTGAAAAATAGCCAGTAATTACTTCTGAAAATATACAGCAGTGAGGTGGCAGACATAGCCTCAATTCTGTTAATAGCTTTTTACTGGAGTTTCTATAACCAAGAATTATTTCCCTGCAGTTTCAAGTTTGGAATGAAGGGTAGAAAAGGACCCACGAGCGAATCAAGTTCACAGGATATGTTTTTTGAAATGTTTTCTTTCTACAAAAACAGGAATTTTTTTTTTTTAAAGATTTATTTGAGAGAGAGAGAGAGAGAGCACGCATGAGTTGGGGCCAGAGGGAAGGGGAGAAGCAGACTCCCCGTTGAGCAGGCAGCCTTACCCAGGGCTGAATCCCAGGACCCTGAGAGCACAACCTGAGCTGAAAGGCAGAGGCTTAACCAACTGAAGCACTCAGGTGCCCCAAAGAGGAATTATTTTTAATCAAATGTCCCCAACCGCTTGATTACCAGGGCCTGAGAGGCCAATGAACAAGTAGGAGCAGGGTAAATGCAGAACTTCAGGAAACACATGGCTCTAGCAATTCTGGGCAACTCCAACTGGAAACCAGGCAGAGATTTTCCTGCCCACTACTCTCATCTCTACTATACTATCAACCACAGAAAAAATCCTAAAAATAAAAGAGGAAAAAAAAAAAAAGGCAGCATCTTTCTCAGAACAATGTACCCAGTAGCAATGAGCACACTTATTGTCATATCTTGGTTTCTTTTAAAAAAAAAAAAAAAAAGTGCATGGTGAGCCTGCTAGGTCTTGTGCCAGGGAGTCAGAAAGGTATCTAAATCTAAACTCATAGGGAGTGACAACTAGGACACCGAGCCAACTAGAAGGAGTCCTGACTGGCAAAACTTGAGACAATTTAAAAGCATCATGAGGCATAATAACTGTAATAGATTATAACACATTTAACACATTTTAAGAAACAGATTCCAGGAGTGGGGTCCATGGTACCCCCAAGAAAACAGGTGGGGCTGTGGGGCATTCTGGGTCCAAGAACTAGGGAATGGTTCCCAAGTTCACAACATTCTTACACCAGCTGGCCAACGTGGGTACAGAGCATGCTTGCCTTGAGCTAACCTGGAGACACCATGCTGAGAGCAGTAATGGGGTACACAGTGATCTTGACTGAGAAAAGCTGGGGAAGAGGCAACAGACTCTGAAATGGAGTAGCAAGCCCCACAGAAGGGCCCAGGACTGGGCTGGTATCTATACTCTTTGAACTGTGAAGATGCCCTTTGGTAAGGACGCAGTCTGTGGGGGCTGGGCTGAGCTTGAGAAAAGAGATCCTGAATGGCAGTCAGTGAAGCAGGATAATGAAGAGGCCATCGAAGACACCAAGCTGGAATAATTACCATCTATGTAAGTTACAACAGTCACTTAACATTTCTGGGCCTCAGTGTCTTCATGTAAAAAGTGGGAAGAGTTTTAAAATCTATCCCTTGAGGGTGTTGGGAGAATTGTGTGAGATTATTCACATAAAGTCCTTAGCATAGGGCTTGGCAAATAATAAACAATAAATGGTGACTGTTATCACTGGAAAAAGGTACCCAGAAGTCCATACACACACACACACACACACACACACACACACACACACACACACACACACACACACACACACACACACACACACACACGAGGATGAGGGCACAGGGGGAGTTCTACTTTACAGAATATTAATTTAAAATGGAAAAGAATTTAAAATTTACAACTTCACCACTCCAAATATATTAATAGCATCAACCGAGGCTAAAACCAATGAGTAAGAAGTTGTTGGGGTCAAATGATGCACTGTCAAAGCATCAACGCACAGATTACCAACCTTCACCAATAAGGTGATACAACTGTAAATATACCAGCACCTAGGTAGTATTTTTACTAAAAATATGTAACGTGAATCTAAACATGAGGAAATAATCAGACCAATCAAGGTTGTGAGACATGCCACCAGACTGGTCTAGAGTCTTCTAAAATGCCCAAGCTGTGAAGTAAATGGTTTGGGAACTATTCTACCTTAGAGAAGACTGCAGAGACCGAGAAACAAAGACATTTGTGAGTATGAGTCACAGATTAGGGTAGGGAAGGTGTTGGACTGCTAGGAAGAGAAAGTGCTACCACAGACATTTTACGGACTGGAGAATTGGTAACACAAAAAATACACTGTATATATGGATGTGTTAACTATATCATTCTTATATAGGAAAACACCCTTGTTTATGGAAGATGCATGCTGATATATCACAATGGCCTCTTCCGTTCTAACAGTTCAGTACATACACAAAAGACAAAATGTTAACTGGTTAAGTCTAGGTGATGGGTACACAGTCTTGATTTTACTATTCTTTCTACTCTGTAGTTGTTGAGATGGGAAAAATAGATATGCTCTTCTGGACAAAAGACTGGGAGGTCTTGCTCTATTAATTAATTAATTTATTTATTTATTTAAGAGGGAGAGAGAGCAAGCACACAAGTGGGAGGAGGGGCACAGGGAGAAGAGACTAGACTCCCCGTGAAGAGTGAAGAGCCTGAGCCCACCTGAGCCAAAGGCAGAGGCTTAAAACCCACTGAGCCACCCAGATGCTCCAGGAAAGTCAGTAAGTGAATATATGGAAAGAAGCAAGAATAAAAAGAACAAAACAACGAACTTTTCAACCAAAATTTATCTGTAACTCACTCTAATGACTTAAAACATGAATGAGATTTACTGCAGGGGCAAGACCTACATTTAGAACAACCCAAAGAAGATTACCACACAAGGATGTTTCTCATACTAACACCACAGATCTCTGTGCTCCTCAAGGTCCCTGGGCTGGTATTTAAAGGGAAGACACATAACAAAGCAAAGTAAGCAATCCTGTGCCAAGAATTCTATTGTCTTAACTTGCAGTTTAACTCACAAAGTGATAATGACAAGAAAAGGAGGGGAAAAAAAACCCCAAATCTGATTATTATGTTAACTTTCCCATCAGAGATCCTGTTACAATTTTTTCTGAATTGGTCCAAAGTTTAGGAGGAAAGGTAGTTCTAAGCAAATTAATAACAGAAATAAAATTCCTGGAAACTTGTTTAAGCTTTAAAAAAAAATTTTTTTTAGAGATTTTTAACATATATCTTACTGAAACCAATGCTTCTATTTTGTGTTTTAGTTGTTAAAGTCACCAAGCGAGGAGATCTTGCTCAGGGATGTGTTCTTTAGTTATTTCAGAGTGCTTTAAAAAAGTCAAGCTGCGTTTAAAAAGCCTATCTACTTCAGGTTCTTCAGTAATCCTGCAATTGACCTTCAAAAGCAGAATGAATTTCAGATGACACCGAGATGAGCTGCTTTCCAACATTTTGAGCAACACTCATGGATGTGCTGTACATGTGTGAACATGCAGGTATCTGCAGATAATACACATGTAAACAAAAGTTTCACAATACCAAATAGTATGTGAGGCTCCCTGTAATATTTTCTATTCTCTTCTACTTCTTTTTTTTTTTTTTTAAGATTTTTTTTATTTATTTATTTGATACACAGAGAGAGAGATCACACGTAGGCAGAGAGGCAGGCAGAGAGAGAGGAGGAGGAAGCAGGCTCCCTGCAGAGCAGAGAGCCCGATGCGGACCTCGATCCCAGGACCCTGAGATCATGACCTGAGCCGAAAGCAGAGGCTTTAACCCACTGAGCCACCCAGGCGCCCTCTCTTCTACTTCTTAATAAAAAATGTTGATGATGGCTCACTAAATTGATTTCATTGCACACTCATGAGTCTGACTCACAATTTGAAAAACACTGAACCAGGTTGTGATATTGTGATTTATAATAAGAATTACACATTTAGTCTTTAATCACTATTTCTGCCACAGAGAACCCTTGAGATCTCCTAAGCAAGGAGAACAGCAAAGGTATCTTTTGTTATGTTAATGAGGTGACTTTTGGGGGCTGGTTGCTAGGAGAACCAACTATGTGATTAGAGGGTTTGGAACTTCAGCCCCACTCTGACTTCAGGGGAGAGACTGAGTCTCATCACCAGGGGCCAATGATTTAATCAATCAGGCCAAAGCCTCCATAAAAACTCAAAAGGACAGGGTTGGGAAAGCTTCCCAGCTGACCAACACATGGGGAGAGCTGGAGAGAATGTGCACCAGAAGAGGGCAAGAAACTCCACACCGGGCGCCTGGGTGGCTCAGTGGGTTAAAGCCTCTGCCTTCGGCTCAGGTCATGATCTCAGGGTCCTGGGATTGAGGCCCGCATCGGGCTCCCTGCTCAGAGGGGAGCCTGTTTCCTCCTCTCTCTGTCTGCTTCTCTGCCTACTTGTAATCTCTCTCTCTCTCTCTCTGTCAAATAAATAAATAAATAAAATCTTAAAAAAGAAAAAAAGAAAGAAAAAGAAACTCCACACCCTTTCCCCATATTTTGTCTAGATCATCTTATTCTATCTTCTGGTTCCTGAGCTATATCCTTTTACAATACATGGTTAATCTCGTAACTAAAATGTTTCTCTGAGTTCTTTGAGCTGCTGTAGCAAACTAATGGGACAGGTGACAATTTGGACTTGCCACTGGCTTCTGAAGAGGAGAGGGTTGGTGGTGGTGGTGGGAAGATATTTTACAGGGCTGAGGCAGGATGCCATCTTCAGACAGATAGAATCAGAATTCAGATGAACTATGGGACACCCAGCTGGTGTTAGAGAATTGCTTGGTGGAGTGGGAATCCTCCACCCCACAGGAATGGGCTTTAGGATCTCATAGGCCAACACGCCCACACAGGTGAGTCACTAGATTTTATCAGCATCAAGAATGAAGCACAAGCCCCTACCATCCACTCCAGTGATGGCACTCGCTGCCCCCATAGGGGCCCTTCTTAACTAGGGAGGTCTGACCCTAGGAGGTAAGCAGTCCTTCATAAGAATCAAGAGAGACTGCCCCTACGATTTTTGACCTATGACGTGAAGGGTAAGAATAAGAGCGCCTCGCAGAGCACTGGGAGAAAGGAATCAGGCAAGAGAGAAGCAGGTGCGCAAAGGCCCAGAACCAGAAAGGCCCTGAAGTGACCAAGGAAGCAAAAGCACGTCTGGTGGGAGCTCAGGGAACAAGGGAGAAGTATGGTAGAACACAAATATGGGACTGAGATTAGGGACAGAAAGGAATTTAGACTTCCTTGTAAAAATAAAGAGAGCTTTAGACCATGGCATTTCTGGTTTTGTTTTGTCTTTCAGATTGAACTTTTAGTTTGTCCTTAATGGATATAAGCTGGATTGCAATCATTTGCTGGCTGTGTGTGTTGTCAGTATCTTCTCTCAGTTTCTGGGGCCTGTCTTTCCATTTTCTTTAGGATGCCTTTAGGTGAACGGGTGTTTTTAATTTTAACTAGGTGAAATCATCAATCTTTTTTCTTTGGTTTGAGCTTTCTATGACTCATTAAGAAATACTTCTCTACCCCAAGATAAAGATTCTTCTTGTTTTTTTTTTTTCCTGAAAGTTTTAAAGTTCTTTTGTGTGCTTTTTGGATTGACTTCTGCAAATGATGACATAGGTAGACCCAATTTCCTTTCTTCCACAAGAATAGCCAACTATCCCCTCAGCAGTACTTCCTAGTGGCCGTCTTTTCCCCCCACTGATCTGCATGCCCCTCTAATGTATACGAATGGATCTGTTTTTGAGTATTTACTCCATTGGTTTAAATAAAGACTAATCAGTATTGCAAGTTAGAATATTAAATAATTTTAAAATGTTTAAAATACAGAATGCTTATGTGAGACTGGAAGGGTGGCCAAGATGAAAGGAGAGAGATCAATTGGGAGGTAATATGGGCTCAAACCAAAATCCCATGATGACTCGGATTAGGGTTGTGGCAGTTCAAGTCATAAAGAGTAGAAGGAGTGAAGATAAGTTGAGGTGGCATGAAAGGACATGGTTATGGGTGGAGAAAGGCATGAGAACAACTGAAAGAATTCAGGATACTTCATTAACACCGGGTCCCCAGTAACTGGGTAGATGACCGTACTATTTACTCAGATGGGGCAGAAGTGAGAAGGAATGGGCCTATAAATACAATTTTGCTTTGCATTTTTTCTAAATACCTTATTTTTATAGAGCAGTTTTAGTTCACAGAAGTTATAACTTCTTTAGATCAGAAGTCATGTGTGTAATGAACAAGGAGAATATAAAGAAATTAAAAGTTATGTAAAATACTACCAGCCAAAAAAACAAGTAATGTAATGATTAAGTCCACCTAGTATTTTTTCAATGCATATATAAGCATTTTAAAACACAAATAACATCATGCTATCTTGTAGTTTAAAGTTCTTCTTTTCTTATTTAGTGCATATCAAACTTTTTCCCATATCCCTAAGTAATGCTTTGACTGCATCATTTGTAATGGCTGCATAGTATATGCCATTGAATAGACATGTGAGAGTCCACTTAAGTGATCCTCAATCGTTTGGTTCAGGTTTAGGTTGTTTCCAATTTGATGTACATATGGAGTCACCATGGTATTACAAAATACAGAAGACAGTTCCTCGATAAGTTATAGAATACCCAAAACAAAGTGGCCTAAGTAACAGAGACTTTTATTTCTCACTTAACAAGTCCAGGATTAGTCGGATGACCTGGCAGTATCAAGGTTTTGTGTCAACATCTCTCTGGCTCTCGTGGCCTCTCTCATATCCCATTTCCACACCAAGATGGAGCTGCCACAGCTCCAAGCATTAACTCATCCTCACACAACCAGGTTCAAATGCAGAAAGAGGGCAATTGTCTTTTTCTGAGTCTTTCTGTTAAGGAGAAAAAGAAATCTCTTATATCTCACAGGACTTGGATAGGGTCACTGGCCCATAGCCCAGCTTTGAGGTAGGCTGGACTGGACAGAGCACCTGGATGGTTTAGCCTCCTCTGCAGGAGGTATGAGCTCAGTCTGCAAGAAACAACCAACAAAACCTGCCTTGAACATCTATCTTTGCTCACAGGCCAGTCTGAAGCTCTTAGCTGAAAGAGACCCCAAACCACCTCTGAGCTTTTAATCCAAGTAGGCAACAGTTCTCCCTTACTTCTCCTTACAACAGTTTCTTCTCTCAGATACTCGTTTGTGCAGAGATGTATCTACAAATTGCTTACAATCAACCCAGAAATACCCCAGGGGGAAAAATACATGACTGCCACTCTGCTTCAGAGCCACGGTGGCACTGGTCCTGTGGAGAAGATAATCTGGGTGCCTAGATAAACTCTCCCCCTTTTTATAAATCTAGCAAGGGGAAACAATGTATGAAAATCACAAAGGGCAGAATGGCTGTGGAGCTGCCTTAAAAAGGGTTTGTGAATGTACCATTTTGAGTTTTCCTTAAAAGGTTTATGTGGAGCAGTTAACTATTGCTTATTACGGCCACATGTCTATTGCAGAGTGCAATATTACTGCACCCCAAGAAGCAGCTCTTATTCACATCACAAGCAGAATGGACAAGACTTTCTCCAGAAGGAGAAATGAAAGCAGGAAAAAAGTAAATAGTTTATCATAAGACCATGAAATAATTTCAAATAGGACTCCCCCAAATATACTGGCAATCCCCACAGATTCTTATTTAAGTGCCTCTGACTGGCCACTGGCCCTCTAGGGTCCTCCTCTACCAGCGTTCCCTTCCTCAGCCACTGCTGCCTGTAATTTGCTTACCCTCACACATCTGCTTTCACTGGGTAACTGCTACCCTAGCGCTTGATTCATGATTTAATATTAACATGATTTATCCATCTTTGGATCTACCTCTCCCATGAAATCATGAGCGCTGAAGAGGCAGGGACCAGTTTTTAACTGTCATTGTGCCCCAGAACTTTAACGGGTGGTGGTATAAACAGGAAACTAATAAATAAAGTTTCTGAAGGAACACTGACTTGTCTGTATTGTTCTTAATACAACTATATGAAGGCAGCTGCTGGCTCTGGTTAGTTCCTCTTAATATAAACAACATCCCAAGCAGCCATTATCATGAACTGTCAGTTAAAGCTTAAATGTTTAAATGGCTGACTTATGTTCTATAGTACCTATGATGTTATCAACCAAGTGTAGCTTTGGGTTTTTTTTGTTTGTTCGTTTTTTGTTTTTTAAACCATCGACAGCTCTAGGAACTCTGCCATCCCCTGGGCAATATTTAGAAAGAAATTCAGTATAAATTCCTGATCTCCAGGTTTCTCAACAATTGTCTAGCCATGTCTCCTTTTAATGCTACAGACAACTGCTTTCTAGCTGCACGCATCCCACCGGGAATTTTACTATTTCCCATCAGGACCCGGCACAGTTCTACTGCCATAAAACACAGGCTCAAACGTTTTTGTGTCATGGGACCTTTTGTGAAACTAAGTCCAAAATTTCTTCTCTAGAAAATGTACATATCTCTTTCACCCGCCCATAATTTTGTCAACATTTCAGGGAGCTAATGGACAGCCTAATACCCAAGCATGAAATCCAAGAAGATCCAAGGGCCTAGGCTTAAAATACCAAGGACCTCGGTTTAAAAGTGGTGTTTGTAACAACTTGTGATTCTTACATATAAGAGAAAGTTACAACAGACAGGAGAAACACAGTATGAGTCAGAAGTAGCCAGCTGATCTATGCAACTAATCGCTTCAGACAACTTAGGCTAACCAATTAGTATGTGCATCAGGCACGCCCAACTCCCATTTCCCTCACTCAGCTCTGGTCACTACACACTGGACAATCCTACAGTGGATCTGGGGATAAAGAGACTATTGATCCTAGTATAAAAGAAAGAAGAACACAGAGTCGAGGGAACAAATAAGGGACAAGTGTAACAGAATGGTTAAATGTGTGAGCTCTGAAGTTGGTCTAAGTGTGAACCACGTTCTGCCACTTCCTCCCTGTGTGGCCTTTAGAAAACTACTTACCCCTTCAGAGCCTTGGTTTCACTTTTTGTAAAGTTGGGAGAGTAATACTATCTTCCACATGGGGTTGGTGTGAAGATTAAACACAGTACCGACACAAAACAAATCATAAACATTTGCTATTTTTACTTATCTGTTGAGGGAAAAGAATCTAAGCCTAGGGATGTAAATCAAGAGAAATAACTGTGACACAAAAGGCCCTCTAGTTTTAAAATAAAAAACCCTACAGTCACCAAAATAAAGAGGCTTAGAAACCATACAGTGCAAACAATGTCAGAAAGGTGAGAATACTTTAGTGGCTATCTGCTCCAGCAATGCAGCCTACAGGTGAGAAAACTGTGGAACATAATTCCTAAGATCATACTGTAAGTGACACTCAGGATTGTGGATTTTCTACCAGTCTAAACTTCCTCTCAAAATTGTATTGGGGGGGAATGCAAAAATAGCTCAAAATAGAGGATTTGTTCATTTAACAAATATTTATTAAACAGATAGCTATTAAACATAATAAATGACTGCATGTTTACTGAACAAATAGTTACTGAGTCCTTACCGTACAAATATTGATTGAACACAATGAGCTACACATTGTTCTAGGCACCACGGCAGGAAAAGGGAACAAGATCTCACTTGCTAGTGAGGGCAGTGTGATGCATTCATGAACAAATAAATGGTAAATGCTATGAGAAAAACAGAACAGGCTAATATGGCAGGGAATGAACTGGGTAAAAGAGCCACTAAAGCCTGCTGATCAGGGAAGTCCTTTCTCTGGAGATACATGAGCTGGGACTTTAAGGAGCACTAGGAAGACTGTGTCAGGACATGGAGGGCGGGGCTTCAAAAGCACTGATGCACAAACCCTTGGTCAAGAAGCAGCTTGGGGTGATCCAGGGAGACAAGAAAGAGGCCAATGTGGGAATGTGAGTGAAATACAGTCAAATGAAGAGAATGGGTGGTATGTGCCATCAGAGGGGTGGGCAAAGAGCTCACAAAGAAATTTGTAGGCCACAGTAAGATATTTAGGCTTCATTTTAAGCAAAACTTTAACTCATTTTAAGCCGTCGGAGACAGGTTTTAAGCAGGGAAACAACTGGACCCAAGCCGTATTTCAGATCAGTCTCGCTGCTGCAGTTAGGATAAAGTGGAGAGAGACAAATGTGTAAACAAGAAGCCCTATGAGGAGGAGGCTGGAGACCAGAGGAAGGAGACAGCAAGTGGAGTCACCTTTGACAGAAGAGTCTGGAGACAGAATAGATACCATTTTTGATGGAAGAGAAAATTTTTTATTGAGCTTGGATCCTTTCCCTTCTTCTTTCACCCAGTCTCTAGGACATGGACAATGAAGACCCAAGTTCTGAGAGGTACTGGAAAGAGGGCAAGCAAGAACAGCAAAAATATAAGCATAAAATGAAACGGGGAATATCGATAATGAAAGCTACAGATATCAAGACAGTGTGTTGTTGGCAAAAGAACAGGCACTCAGTTTAATGGAGCAAAGAGGGTCCAGAAGAGAACCTACATACATACAGACATTAGATCTTCAACAGTGGTGCAAAGGCAATTCAAAGGAGAAAAGAGTTATTTTAACAAATGTGCTGGAACCACTGAATCAAAGGTCCACCTGAAGAAAGAAAGAGAGAAAGAAAGAAACTAGACCTATATCTCATACCATAAACAAAGTTAACTCAAACTGGATCACAGGCCTAAACATATTACTTCTAGGAGAAAAGCTAGGAGAACATCTTTGTGGTCTTGGGTGAGACAAAGATTACAGAGAGACACCACCAAAAGCTAAAACTCATGAAGAAAAAAATTCATATATCCGACTTCCTCGGTGTTAAAAATTTCTGCTCGTCAAATGATACTATTTAAGGGCGCCTGGGTGGCTCAGTGGGTTAAAGCCTCTGCCTTCAGCTCAGCTCATGATCTCAGGGTCCTGGGATCGAGGCCCGCATTGGGGTCCCCACTCGGCGGGGAGCCTGCTTCCTCCTCTCTCTCTGCCTGCCTCTCTGCCTCCTTGTGATCTGATCTCTCTCTCTCTCTGTGTCAAATAAATAAATAAAATCTTAAAAAAAAAGATACTATTTAAAAAGATTAAAGGATGATTACTGATTGGGAGAAAATATTTGCAAAATATACAAAGGACTTACAACCAGTATTTTTTTTTTAATCTCTCAGAACTTCACAATAGATAACTGACTCAAGGAAAAAGGAAGACAAAGATATGAGCAAAAACTTCCCAAAGAAGACAGACAGCAAGTAAGCACATGGGCACTCACCACGTCATTAGCTGTTATGGGAATGCACGGGTACCACTATCCACACCTATCGGAAATGGCTAACGACTCGAAAAGCCTACGATTCCGCCTGCTGCTGATGATGTGGAGCAAAAGTTGTCTCACAGAGCGTATTAGTGAGAATGTAAAACTATATGGTCACTTTGGAAAACATTAAGTCCGTTACTTTCAAAATACACTAACCATGTAAAACTCAGCAATCCCACTTCCAGGTAATCACCCAGAAGAAAGGAAATCTGGTATTCACATACAAAAACTTATACAAATCTGTATGTTAATATTTACTAGGACTTTGTTCACAATCACAAAAAGCTATAGCTAACTCAACTGTCCTTCAAGGAGTAAACACACTAGTCTCCTCTACAACAGAATATCATTCAGCCATACAAAGAAACTAGGAATACAGGTAAGCACAGACAAATCTCAAATGCATTACTCAAATAAAGATGCAAACTCAAAAGGCTATATTAGTGTTTGATTCCATTTATAGGACATTTCAAAAGGCTCACTTTGGGAGAAAAAACATCATGGGCCAAAGGCTGGGGTAGGGAAAAGAACTGACTACACAGAACAAGGGAATTTGGGGAGGAGGGCAAGAGAGAAATATTCTGTATCTCCATAGTGATGGTAGTTTACATGACTGCATTCAGCTGTCCAAACTCATAGGACTCTATGCTAGAAAGGGTCAACTTCGCTTTATATAAATTATACCTCGATAAATCTTTTTGAAATATGCAGAATATCAATAATGAATATGTCTTGCTAGATTCCTAATTCCAAATATAAAAAATATAAATTCTAACTGTATGCCTCATTTTTATTATGTTTTCTATGGTCTCTCTTTGTTCTGTTGTCCTTGGAAACTAAGGTTTTACTAAAATTAAAATGTGTAAATTGAAAGTTGATTATGTGTAGTAAAATGCAAAACCAGAAAGCTTACAACTACCAAAACCTTAAAAATGATTCAAATGTAATTTGAGGATCATTCCCGAATACATTTTAGAAGATGTTTAAAAATGTCATTCAGGGCGCCTGGGTGGCTCAGCGGTTTAAAGCCTCTGCCTTTGGCTCAGGTCATGATCTCAGGGTCCTGGGATCGAGGCCCACATCGGGCTCTCTGCTCGGCAGGGAGCCTGCTTCCTCCTCTCTCTCTGCCTGCCTCTCTGCCTACTTGTGATCTCTCTCTCTCTGTGTCAAATAAATAAATAAAATCTTTAAAAAAAAAAATGTCATTCAAAGAGAACATAAAATGTGCCCCTTTGATTTGACTTGGTGAAGGTATTCAAATATTTGTTGCATGAATGAAGGAGTAGATATAAACATCATTTTTAACCATTTGATAAAAGGTTCTAACCTTTTCATAAAGGACCTTAGGAAAACACTTAAGATCATAAATGCATTTTTAGGTCAAAGATTCCCAAACTAATTTCCTAGGGAGCTTTGAGAAGGGCACACACCAACAGTGGTTTTAGTCTAAGCCCTTAAACCCCTGAGCTGCTGTTTGGGGTGACCCTGCCTCTTCCCTTCCTCCCAGCTTTGAAGGGCACAAAGAAGAGGATCTAGCTACATGGGAGCTGCTGCTGCCTGTAGGGACACTAAGGGCAAGAGGTCAATAAGAAAATCAGAAAAAGGGATGCAAAAAAGAAAAACAAAACAAACCACTAACCAATCAAAGGGATAACAAAGTGCAAGCTTACAAGCTGCCCTGAATGAAACCTACTTGTTCAGCCTGCTGTGCTCTGGTGTGAACGAAGTGCAGATCACAGATCTGGGAAACTCCACCTCTCCTTAGTAGTGGAAGTGCAAAGCCCACAGGCCTTTTACTAAGTCAGATGCACCCACCAGACACATTCTGCAACTCTTGTCACACTTTGTGCTGAGCTCTACCTTGAGGATGGAAATACACGTATTAGAGGGAAGGAGGGAGAGAAGGGCTCCTTCCTCAACAGAAAGAAAAAGAGTAGCACTTCAGGTAGGCAACATAAAAGGAAGAAAGGAAGGGAGGGAGAGAGGAAGAGAGAAAGAGAGAGAGGAAGGGAGGGACGGAAGGAGGAAGGAAAACTGACTAGCTTCTAGAAATTTCTTCTAGGAAAGCTATGTAACAGAACTTAACAGAGTATACACAATAAATGCAAACTAGAAATCCTGTTCTTTAGGTTTCTTAGGGAGTTCCGAAGTAGAGAGAGAGTTAAAAAAAAATTACTTAAATATATGAGAGTCTTTGCTATGAGAGAAGGGAAATTACTGCCTCTTAGAGCCTCATCAAATTGTAGCACAAAGATTAGATTATGACTGCATCACTCAAAAATGTAGCCCCCGATTCACAATAAATGAATCCATTAAAAGCTAAAAAAAAAAAAAAAAGGGGGTGAGGGGCAGGCATACCAACACACAGAGGCAGGTGCAGACTTATGATAGAAGACTGCATTGGCTTACGTGCACTCACGGGCTGATCACACTTGCAAGAGCAGGTGAGCAAAGCTCTACAACTGCAGAAACGCAGCGTCCTTCCCCCAGCCTTTACCCCAGCAAGTTGTGTGCAGCCAGGGGACAGCCAGTGTAGCCACGGGCCAGCATATCTCATAAAGCCTTTAAACTCCAGGCATACTGTCTGGTAAAGACAGTCACAAAGATGGAGTAACAATCTCTGATGAAACACAAATCTATTTCATAGCTTGTTCTTAAGTTTATTCCATATTATACATCAGCTGGGAGAAGAAAAAGAAAGGGAAGCGCACCTATAAATTCATGGGAAAGTATTTATTTTAAAAATAATGTAAAAACTGAGCTGTTAAAGAAAAAATGTTTTATGTGCAGAACTCATGTCCGAAAACAAACCACGATCCCAGCACCTGAGCACAACTGCCTACCTATACCAGAAAGCCCCCTGGAAGAGCCTGTGGCCGATGAAGCAAAATCCTGAGTTTCCTAGTTCTTCCAAAAGTAGAGAGACAGGGCTTTGGCTGCAGGTAATTTTAAGAAATGATTCCAGGACAGGAGTGAGACCTAGGGACAGTGAATCAGAGAAGAACAGAAATTCAAAACAAGGATGCAACCTTCAGTCAATGACTACCATGTGCCACTAGCTGGAACTCCATCCCGCCAGGACCCTTTGTGGAGCAACCAAGAAAGCACCTCAACACTGCCCACCAATGGGGCAGGAGGGGGGGTCATCTGCCTATGCGTCCAGATTACCCCATGGGGGTAGGTGTAAATACCTCACCCTTTCATTTCCCACCAAGAGCACCTGGAAATGCAGGAGCTGCACCATGTGGCTGAGGGCAGGTACTGTCAGGCCTGGGGAAACAGTGCAGTTGTACTGGCAAGGGCCAGAGAGAAAGGCAGATGGGGGGGGGGGGGGGGGGGA
>LNAC01000745.1:511496-563081 GCA_002007465.1 Ailurus styani
GGGTGGGGTGGCGGATACTATGCCCAAAAGAGGACAACAGCACAACTCCTGCAAAATTAGCAATCCCTCTAGCAAGCCCTTTATTAGCAACTAGAGGTGGGATGAAAATGTGGCTCTTGGATACTCAGCATCTTTTTGCTTTTGTTGAGAAAAGTACAGTATTTTTAATTGTATTTAAAATTTTGTGTTACTGGAAGCTGTGATAGAACAGACAGGAACACACACACACATTTTTATAAATACCTACATATATTGTATCTTCCTGTTTTTTTGCCTAATGATTGATTAGTTTACAAAGACAACAAGAAAAATTACCACAATGGCGTATCTAAATGCCTCTGGAACTTAAAATGGCAGTTTTGAAATCCATAATGAAAAAGAGGGACATACATTTTCAAACTGTCATACCGCAAGACCCTCTGCCAAAACGCCAATCTGGAATACGTGTGTGTGTGTGTGTGTGTGTGTGTGTGTGTGTGTGTGTGTGTGTGTGTAATTTAAGGGCCAATCATATGACAAGGACAATAAAACAAAATGCTAAGAGGAAGAAAAAACCCCCAAAGGTATTGTCTTCCTTTTTTTAAACTAACTCAAACACACAGGATGGTAAAGGCAAAGTCATTTAAATCATTTCCTTAGTAATACAAGTAATATTTAAATAGATTTAATAGTGCTGCTCCAAACCAATGAATTATGGGTTTAAAACCTATTAAAATGTAATGTTTTTTTCCTGAGCTGAGAGGAGAGAGATTTAAATCCACTGAATTTTAATATTTCAGCTTGAGCTGCAGGAGGTAGAGAAAGTCCAAATGAACTATTCCATCAGCACCATTCAAGCATGAACATTTTAATCAGTTTTACTTCCTTGGAGTTCTCTAACACAGTTTACGCTGTCATTCTGAAAGCACTTAACACAGAGAGTGTGAAAAACCACCAAGGCTTGTTATTGCCTTCACAATTGATGGCAAATAATTTTGCAGACTTCCTATCATTAAAATGTCACTGCTAAAAATTGAGGTTCAGCATTTCTTGTGCTAAACTGCATTTTCCAACAAACACCAGGGCATACCTGTTCTTAAGGAATTTTTTTAAGGTTTCTTTTTTTTTTAATGCATATTTCTACCTTTTTTCCCCCCTCAAAGAGTTGGGTTAAAAAAGAGGATGGAGGGAAATCCAAAGGAACCCCACTTTCTATTTTTACAAGCCAAACATTTTCTTTTCCAATGTTCATACTAACAAAACTTTTTCCCCCCCTAATGGTGGCTTCTTTAGTGAAATTCTTATGAGGTTCCAAGCCAGTCTCCTTTATTAAGCATAACCACATTCACACAGCATGTGCTGATTATATAGTGTAATGGATTTAAAAAGCATTTTAAGATAGTCAGATGACTCAATTTAATAATACAGGAAATGAAAACATCATTTCTAATTAGATCATATTACTGATTTAAAACTACAATTTGTGTGCTGTTCCAACAGTGTGATCTCGCAGAGATTCTAATTTAAAAACACAGTGGCTAGTACGACACATGACAAGATCAAACTAGATACATAACATTTCCTCAGTCCATTTGGGAGAAACTCCAGGAAAGCTTCAAGGAAATGTGAGATAGGACCAATTCAAAACAACACACAAAATATTGACTGTAGAATATAACACAGGAATTTTTTCCTCAGTTTTTTCCTTATAAATAAAAGATAAATGATATTTAACTTATTTCAATCTATCAACAGTTTTAAACTGAACATGACCTGTGAAAGAAATCATTATAACTGTGTTTCATTCCATTAAACACAACTAGCTTATTGTCAAGAGAACAAGCCGCCTCTCCAGGTTTCGGGCTCCCTTCAGCATTTTGCATTTAAACTGCATGGATCACTGGTTTGGCTCATTTACCAATGAAGGTAGAATAATATTGCAGAGTTAAAAAGGTGCTTCATCAGATTTCATTAAATCTGGGAACATTTGCGCTTGTCTGGATGGTGCACATACATATAAAACAGATACATATGTAGTGATAAACAAATGCAGGTCTGTTTGCAGGGGGCTTTAGGTGGGTCTTTGCCTCCTGGGAAGAAAATTTTCATTCCCTCAGTGGAAAAAATCATGGCCGACTCCATTCCCAAAACCAAGTACAAAAAAAAATCTAAAATTGGTCCCTCATCACTTTCGGTAGCAGCAAGTCAAAATGGCACCACCTCACAACACAGCCATGCTCAAGGGGACACAGAAGAGCAGGTGCACTGAAAATTCCACCATGTTGCACCTGAAAACTACTGGACAGAAGGCATCACCAGGGCTGAAAGAGACAAAGACCACACACCACAGACAAAAGCAGGAGTAGGAATGTATCAAGTGAGTTTGTAATGGGGCTCTTCCTTTTCACTTGGTTTGTGGCTCCCTAAAACTGCTGGGCTTGTTTTTCTATCTCTGCAATCTGTTTTTCAGAATAGTCCGGTTATGTGACTGTGACTCCATGTCCTGCTCAGACCCCAATTATCTGGAATCCCCACTAGATGCACAAACAGCACGCGCTGCTTTGATAGCGTGCGGCTCTACCAAGTAAGTTCCTCAGATGAGTTTTTTAGGTCACAAAATTAAATTTGCTAGATTTTAATAATTAAATCCATATATACACAATAGGTCTGTCAGTAACCTTGACTACAGTCTCATACACCATCCTTTTCCTGAGAAAAGGCAATCTGCCATCCCATTCAAAACGAAGTATGTAAAATCAAATAGATATGAAACAGCATTTAAAAATACTTGACGTGTAGGGTGCCTGGGTGGCTCAGTGGGTTAAAGCCTCTGCCTTCGGCTCAAGTCATGATCTCAGGGTCCTGGGATCGAGGCCCACATCGGGCTCTCTGCTCAGCAGGGAGCCTGCTTCCTCCTCTCTCTCTGCCTGCCTCTCTGCCTGCCTCTCTGCCTAGTTGTGATCTCTCTCTCTCTGTGTCAAATAAATAAATAAAATCTTTAAAAAAAAAAATACTTGACGTGTAAAGGGAAGGGAACCTGCTCTGAGTTTTAGATCTTCCCTCTTATTTTGAAGAAATATCCAACATAAAACAATGGGGTTTTGATTTAGATTAACCTCTCCACTGTACAGACAGTAACTAATAAGACTGGAAAAAGAAAAAAGAAACAAAACAGCCTTCTCTTTCCCGGAGAACCGGCTGCCAACCAGTCCTAAGGTAGGATGGATACTCGTGTTTTCGCAGTTCACACCAACAGTGAACACTAATAAGCCAGAAATGACCCAGCACACTCCCCTATCAGTCGCCCTGCACACATTCTCTCCTTCAACAGCAGACAGTGGTGTGGTGGGTGAGAACTGCAGGTTCTACCGCTGGTGACCCCGGGAGCTCTGGCAACCAAAATACATCCCAACGCAAATGCGAGGGCTTCAAGCAAACACGGCCGGAACAGACACATATAGCTAACTCTAAAATTACGGCTTTTTCAACTTTTAAAAAAATGTAACCTGCTGCCATTTTCTGGAGTTTTATGAAATAAAAACTACTTGTGAAATGTATTCATCTCTCATCTCTCCCTCATCCCCAGAGCATAGAAAGTGTACTACAGACGAGTCTACACGGCTGGTTCTGATACCACCTTCTTTCCAAGGGTGCACTTCTGAGGAAATAAAGGTTGCCTCTTCCCATTTAGGATGTCTTCCAATTTACTACCAGTATTTTTCTTGTGGTCAGAGGGCCACAAAACAGAACTCAAAATAGCCCATTAAAAAACAAGCCACAATCAGACTAAGGCTCCACCACCACCGCCAGTCATCCAGGAGTTGTGATTTCCTTGTTAAAAGACAGAGGCATAATTGAAGCAATATCTTCACTTCAGATTGATTATCAGGCGACCCTTATCCGCATCTTCACTCAGCAATTTGAATTTTAATGAAAGTAAATGGAATAATTAGCATTTCAAAGTGTGTTTGATACACTGAGGGGGGAAAAAGAGAAAAGACTTTTGTGTATAATCTATACACAAAAGAAAGTATTTGGGAGGGGGCAGAGAGAGAAAAGTATAGTTGTATTGTCTTCATTAGAATAATCTAAGGAACTGCTTGTAGCAGCTGCATAAATAGAGATGTGATATTGTGCTCTTTTCAGCTAAGATTTTTCACCTTCATTATCCCTTAAGTTTTAGCACCATATTTTATTGCTCGTTACCTTCATCTGGGAGAACAAAAATCAGAATTGGAGCGATTGCCCAAACCTGTGAGTTCCAGCGGGATTTCTATGCAACATTAATGCTACCATCACCAGGAAGAATTTCCTAACTGGGCCACTGATTTTACCAAAAGGTCCACCTTTCATCTAGTATTCCTACTATAAATGGACACTAGCCCTGAAGAACCACCCATCACAGAGGAGAAAGAGGGGCTGGGAGATACAAACATGTACATTTCATTTCACCAAAAATGGTATGAAGGTACTCTATATTTGCAGAAAGATCAAAGAAATCAGGTCATTTTACCATCAGGGCAATCCCCATCTTTTTTTTTTTTTTTTTTTTTTTTTTTTTTTTTTTTTTTTTAAGGCCTAGGACAGCGACCGGAGCTGAATGCAAAGGAAAGAAAAATCATGAAAAATAACTATCTAGTCTCCTTAGGGGAGAATTTCTGGGAACATGTCAACTGGAATTGGTGAGAATGTGATCCAAAGCTTCTGAGATAGCCATCTAATTTCACATGAGACCATGAGACAGAAGGCAAAGTGCTGAATTTCACTTTGTGGTCCCCTATTGCCTTTTGCCCTTTTGATGGAACAAAATTTAAAGAGAGAGAGCAAGTGAGCGGATGACACACACTAAGATCAGAGCTAAAATGGAAAGGCCACGTACCCCAATGATGGCGTTCAGTTCGGCCATGGTCACCTGCTTGGCCCGTTCCACAGCCTGCACCACTTGTTGCTGGTGCTATAAATGAAGATCAGAAACAGAATACAATTATTTGCTTTCTAGTCAGTCAAGAACAGCTTTTCCTAGCATGTCCTCTAACTTCAATTACATGCAAAACAGGATTTAGGGGTCTCCATATTTCAAATAAAAGCCCCGGGGGTGGCTGACTAAATGTCTAGGATACATCTGGGTCTCTACTGCACTGAAGTAACCAGGCATCCAACTGCACCCCTACAACTGGTAGAAGCAGCTTGAAGTTTACTTTGATGCCAGTGATGCACTGTGGCCCAGCATCTTCCACTAATACTAACAGATACAGCAACACAACCCATCCCCCACTTGCTTTCTTTGTACCCCTTTTTCTCTGCCACCTACATAAAAATTCTGAAAACATTTCCTGGAAGTACTTATTTTTAAAATTTCTCCTGATAGTTCTTACAGTAAGCACTAGAAGGCCATTTAGAATTAAACGTTTATTTTCTTCTGAAAATGTGGAAAGTGTCCATGTTTTAATTCCTGTCATGAAGGGCTGCATATTTAAAAGAGATTAAAGATATACAACTTTCACTAGCAGTAAAGTGTAAGGACTTCGGGTGTTTCTTTTACATGCAATAGAAAACTAAAACCTACAAGTTTCATTTATTTTTCCTCTGGAAAAACTAGGATGGCTAGTATAGGAAAATCCCGCCCTCTATCCAGCATTCAGTTCTAAAGAGAAGAAAGAAGCAAGAACAGAGTATCGATAATTTATGTAATATTTAAAAAAGGAAGTAGCACAGAAGTCTCTGCAAGGAGGCACGCGCTCACTTCTGGACATACACCACTGCGTAGCCCGCTGCGTACACAAGCACCCCCCCAAATGTAAATATTATTCTCAACTAAATACACTTGGACACTCTTGTATCTACATTCTCGAATTTGGTCTAAAATAGGTCTCCTCTGGACTTTTTTCAACTAGGTTTAGTGAATGAAGAGCCAGAAAGACTGTGCTACACTCCTCTGTGTGGCTAAGAAGACTCTTGTTTTGACTGATTCTAGTTGACACGAAGTGTAGCTAACTCTCTCCACTGATTTGAAGTGAATATGAAGCTTAGCTAGCACGTTGCTTAATACACACAAAAAGCTAAGCCATCAATTATATATGAAATTCCCCTTGAGCTACCTGGTATTAGATTCCCAAACTCTCCAATATACACAGTAATTGCAATTAACTAGGGTGACCAATATTTCCACCTCCTAGCTGTGCAGGGTCGGGGGGGGCGTGGAGTGCGGAAAAGAAAACTGCTTTCGTTATCCACAAGTGGTGTTTTCGCCCTTGATTTCCTAATAGAAATGTGTGTTTTGCCTATAATCTAATGGAAAGAAAAATGTCAAATGGATCGCTGCATTTTCAGCTTTTAATAAACCCTGAACATTAAAGTAGATACCTTTGATTTTTTTTAATTGTAACAGTCTGAAAACAAGGGCTTAAGAAACAGTCCCCAACTCTTCTTTTTTTTTTTTTTTTTTAAATTTTATTTATTTGAGAGAGAATGCACATGAGCAGCGGGACAGGGCAGAGGGAGAAGCAGAATTCCCGCTGAGCAGGGAGCCCAGATCCCAGGACCATGAGATCCTGACCTGAGCCGAAGGCAGAAGCTTAACAGACTGAGCTACCTACGTGCCCTGAAAGTCTTTCTAGATATCTCCGTCCATTCTCTTACTCTTTAATAAAATATTTCCCAAAGTGAAATAACTCATTTCCGTCTCTGTTTGAAGAAAGTAAAAGTCCTCAAGATTTATAAACACACTAGAAGGAACAGAGAGGCATGCTCAATAAAGTGACCAGTAACAGCAGTTCTTCCTCGAAGCTACCCTAACCAGTATGTTAACCTACAAACACAGAGTTCATGTTTAGATTTAAAGCAATCTAGTTGTTAGAGTAGTGAAAAATGGCAGTACTTGGACAACAGAGAAAAAGACAACATGTAAGACGACTGGGATTTTTCGAATACTCAAAGTGAGTTATATGGACAGAAACTGGTAATGGATTTTTCCACCTTCTACTTTCCAATATTCAACAATGGCTGCTCAAAACTTCAAGAAACTAAACGCCAAAAGGACCACACGAGCACACATCCAACACACGTATCATTCATTCCATTCATGCATCAATTCATTCAACAAAAACCTTTTTTAAGTTCTTATTGTATCTAATTTCTGTATATTACTGAGATATTTCCATATTAGTAAAATATCCTCTACTTTATATAATGTATTCAAAGAACAGTTCTGTAAGACAGACATGCAGAAAATACAGCTAGTTAGGGCCTTTCTACCATGAAGATTGTTCAACTCTTGCTTCATAACCTAGACTCCAACTGCCAAGATGGGCAAAGATGCCTTAGGGCAGAAAGGATATCGTTCTGGCTCAGCATTAAAATCAAGTACATTTACTGAGAAAACCAGGAACACAGCAGTGAACCAGAACACTGACATCTGATGTTCCTATAGAAACTCTTGCTAAAAAGCTAAAATGACAATGGAAGTCATGATTCAGCTCCTTCATTTCCTCTCATGGTAGTGGCCATGGGCTAGCACTACATCTGAACTCTACCTGTAGTTCAGGATTTTACTTCCCTATTTCTGCTTACAACTGTGAATCATCTACTGTTTGAAGCTCCCTAAGGCAAAGAATGCCTCCTCCCAGTGTGCTCTGAAAGCACCAGAAACACCCTGACCCTGCTCACTCAGCCGTATTAGTAACACTAGAAGAAGCACACCCCAGGAAAGGTGCAAATGATCACCGAAGAAAAAAACGAACACTCGATGAAGAAGCCCAAAATCCTCAAAAACTGACCCAAAGTTGGCATTTTTTTTTCCATTTCCAGTTTTAACAAATAAGCTCTCTGACTCTGAAAACATAGCAAGGTTTTCACATCTCCTTAGAACCCTGATGGTTTTCCCATTACGTCTGCCATCTCTTCCCCTTTTCTTCCCCTTCCCCATCTGTTCCTCTCCTCCCACTCCACCCTGCATCTCATTTCCTCTCCCACTTCCTGCTTCTCTCCTCTGCCACCTCACCACAAGTGGTGACAGCCACTCTAGCCCCAGTCAATCTGCAGAAAGCAACAGTCCTATGGCCATTTACTGCTCAAGCTGCTCCCTCACCAAGGGGCTCCAATTGAACTTCTTCTACCAGCACCACCAAATAAAACGCTACTAAGAATATATCAATAAGTCTAAGTCTAAGGTGAGAGAGGGGGCCTCTAACTGGGACTTGGAAGAGGGGGTGGGGGAAAGTCCAATAATTTATACTTTAAGATACTGAGATTTATAATTTTAAAAAAGAAACCTTAAAAAAAAACACACCTGTAATGTGATTATAGTTGCACAACTCTGTAAATTTACTAAAAATCACTGAATTATACACTTAAAACAAATTAATTTTATGATGTGTGAATTATATCTCAATTAAATACTGTGATTTAGGGAATACAAGCATGGATGGGGCATTAAAATGAAATTCTATATATTATATCATTTTCCTACTTAACTTTCATCATAAAATTATTTTTTGCACTTTTCAGGAAAAGTCTTGAGGATAATTTTTTCAGCAAGAAAGAGACTGAAACAAGAGAAATCAGAAGTCCAACAAAGCCTGCTGAGAAACAGACCTTAACGAACCACTAATACATGTATAACAGGTACTTAATGTATGTTTTGGAGAAGAGATGACAATGACCATACCTGCCATACGAATACTTTAGAGCATGGCAACAGATGTAGTACTGCTGATAAAAACAAGAAAAAAACTCTACATTAAAAGTTAGAATTTTTTTCCCTACCCCCCCCCCACCTTGCTTACCACCTACCACAACCTACTTTAATGATAGGGGTAAGTAAAGAGGTAGTGGATAAAGACAGAGGTATAAAATGAAGTATGATTTTTATAATGAACAACATTAATGTTCCTGACATGTGACATGAAAAAGTAAGCACTTGGGATAATGGCCACTACTCCTCAAAAAGAACTCCCAGACCATACAGGAAAACAAGACAGAAAATAATACCAGGGGAGATTATAGGAAGGAATGCCCAGCATACTTCCTGGAGCATCAGGAAAGGCTTTGTTTTCTTATTCATTCATTCAATTATTTATTAAGAACCCACTAGGTGCCAGGTAACTGTGGCAGGAACTAAGACTAGAGTCATGAACAAGATGCTCAGTGAATGAATAACACTCACAAGGCTCAGTAATATCATAAGTGGAGGAAATTTTCCATGAAGAAAATTACAGGATGCTATGCAATCACTTATTGGGGAAATAGCTAGTGGAATCTTAGGGCTGAGGGAAGATTCCCTATGCTAGCTGACCCAACAACTGAGACCTGAAGGATGTGCAAGAGTTCTGCAGATGAAGCAACGAGAAAAGAATCCCAGGCAGAGAGAAGAGCTTGGGCCAGGTCCCTGGAGGAGAAAGGAGCTTGTCTGTCAAGGAAGGGAACAAGCACGCGGACGGCTGCAAGAGAACAGGCTAAGGGGAAAAGTTGGGAGAGACAAAGCAAGGTGGGAATAAAAGCCTTCTCGGGCAGGGCAAAACACACAGGCAAAGCTTTAAAGTGGAAGAAATATTTACAAAAAGAACAACGAAGGCAACGTGTGCAGAGTCTGGGCATACTCTCCAGAACCACGTACGAGCAGAAGTGAAATCTGTAAGGCAGAAGGAGGCCAAACACTGACAGGCTTTGCACGACATGGAGAAAACTTGGACTTTATCATGGTAAGACATTTCTTTTAAAGGACTGATTGATTGATTGATTGATTTTAGAGAGAGAGAGAATGAATGGGAGGAGAAGGAGAGAGAATCTCAAGCAAACTCTGAGCTAAATGCAGAGCCCGAGTGGGACTCATGACCCTGAGATCATGACCTGAGCAGAAACCAAGAGTCAGATGCTTAATTGACCACACCACCCAAATGCCCCTAGGTGAGCAAAATTTTTGTTAGAAATTTTAAAGCAGCTGAGTGTTATCGGTTCTGCCTTTTTAGTAAGATAGACCTGGGAGAGTAAAGAATAGTAAAGAAGCTGGATGACAGGGAGATGAGCCAGACAGGAGGGAGAACAGGTAGAAGGCTAACACAATACTCTAGAGTGAAAGATAAACTTGAACTTGAACCAAATGCCCTTCTTGTTCAACAGGACTCATTAGCCATATGTACATAAAAAGCCACTCACTCAGAACCCATAAAGGCCTTAGAACATGGGACCCAGATGGCAGTAGTGCTCAAAGCACTGGAACTACAAACTAACCAACAAAAGACTCTCCACCTTCCCAAAAGCCTACTTAGATTTCTAAATGCTGCCCTGGCTGAGGGGACTGGGAGGGTGGCCTTGCAGTATCAGCCAGAGACCAAAAGCCATTACTATATCCAGCAGATGCGTTTCCTCTGTCACACCCTCCCAAGCAGTCCATCAGTCTCTGCTTGATCATGTCCTCTTGGAAGGGAACTCACCACCTCATGCACAAGCTTTGTCTGGCCTCTAATATTGATTAGAAAGCTACCTCTCCTAACTTCTTCCCACTGGACCCAGTTTTGCCTCTCCATTCTCCTCCAATGGCGTGCACTTCAAGTACATGAAAATGGCCTAATGTTTGTCTTCTCTTTCTCTATTCCCAGTTAAATATCCCGAGGCCACTGGATTTAGGTCATTCATCCTCTGGCCACCCCTCGGTTGTGTTCTAGGTGATACAACAGAATACTCCACGGACAGCTAAGCAAGCAGGTCAAATCTGAGTGAAAGTGTCACTCCATGCCCAGTAAGTGAGGCTTAAATCCTACTCAGCCTTTTCCAGCAACTCTACCAAGTGTACTGGCCCAAATAAGCTTTAAATTCAAATCAGCCCTTCCTAATGGTATCCCAAGAAATGTCAGTCCCATAAGAAATTAGGTATTACTTAAAACAAAAAAACCCCACCGGGTTTAATTTGGCTAATACCTGGTAAATGGCAGGTCTTCTCTGAGCTACAACTCTCAGAGAGTGAATATGTATGCAGGGTTTTCCAAACAATTTTAGCTGTGAAACTTGGGAAGTGCTGCTTAAGGCTTTTTCCCACTGACCATTTGGCCTCACCTTCTCTGCTCTCACCCACATGAGGACAGAGCATTCTTGCCCGACCTGTCCAATAAGCTCTCAAGTCCCTGCTTTCCAACAGAACTTTCTACAATGTTGGAAATGTTCTAAACCTGTGCTGATAATCTGGCAGCCACTAGCCACATATGGGTGGATACTGAGCACTTGAAAGGAGGCTAATGTGACTGGGAAACTTAATTTGTAACCTTATTGAACTTTGATTAATTTTAAGTCTAAATAGCCACACATGGCTATGGCTACTGTAACGGACATTATAAGCTCTACTTAAAGCATTTTAAAGTAATAATCCAATCACCACCTAACTGAAAGTCAAAGAAATGAGTAGGTTTCTCAAAAGCACCTTAATTTTTTTGACACATATAGGTAAGGGTTGGCATTACTGCCTCTGAAAAGAGGCCCACATCGAAGCCTGCAGAGACGTTCTCCTTTCTGAGAATCATTTACTTGGTGAGGGCAAGTAGGCCATAATGCCCCCATAAGGATCTTGCCAAATATGCACTGTCACTAAAATGCTCGGTCACACAGAACAAGTCAGCTGGGCAAACCATGGAACATGGGACAGGATTATGCTCCCTGATGCCTCATTCAGTTTTGTGAGGAAAAAAAAAAAAACAGATTTTAAATGAAAGGTTGTCCAATGTGAGAATCCGAAAATGGGACAAAATCCATTAAGCCACAATCTAGGTGTATTAGTCACTTCAGGACATCCCTTAGATATACTGCACTGTCATAACGTATTACCAGCATTGACAAAATGGCCCTGACTGGAACGCAGACATGTCTCGTGAAGGCTGCTGGCATTTAATGAACGATCTCTGAAGACGGTCTTGCAGGTGTCACCGCATACTTATCAGGGGATCTCTGGTGATTTCAGCCAAGCTCACCTACATCAAACCATGTTATCACAAGCCATTGGTTCCTTACAAAGTTAACAAGCAATAAGACGAGTTAACCTGGTGCCATTATGAGGCGAGAACACTGCCACCAGTGCATGTAACCACTGGATTTTGTTCATTTCTTCCCTGAGGCACAATACGAAAGTGACTGATCACATTTTTCAACTTCCATTTTACAATTATTCTATACATGCAAAATGTGGTTCAGAGCAATTCAGCACCATATTAACGCAGGTACCAAAAAAAAAAAAAAACAGCATTTGAGAAACACTTGTATCTCATATCACAGAAGGGGTTTGTTTTCCATCAAATTAAAAGGACCAAATTTATGGCATGTACAAAATAGAAAGTCAGGTATCATAGCTATTCTTGCTATTGGAATTGGAATTTAAAGAAGCATGTATTATCACCATTATGTACCTGTGTATTATTTTCTACTATTTAAATGCAACGGAAAGCACCCAAACAAATCTGCAGAATTCTAGAGAAAACACTATTTCATTCTACTCATTAGATAGGCTAACAGGGTAATAAAAACCAAGTTTTGAGTTATAATTAAATGTGCCTCAGAAAGGATTCAAGTTGGAATACTCTCTTCCCTAGGTAAATACAAGAATAAAAATAAAAGGCTTAAAAATTTCACTCTTAATTTCCCCTTTACACCCTAAAATTTCTAATGACCAGAGGACTATTATTAAATGTGGTCAAAAGAATGATTTAAATTCTTTATTTCATTTCCTAAAAAATCAGTATTTTCACGTACAAGGAAGAAGCAGCTGCTGACTGGTAAGCCCAGGCCTCAAAACTGGGGGCTCTGCCATCACTCCGCCTCAGGTCTGAGAGGACCAGTCGACAGGGCTCCTCCACCAGCCATAAAGCAGTTCTGCCTCCACTTCAGTAACTCAAGAAACAAGAAACAAGGGTTGGGGGTGGGGAGGGTACTGGAGGCAAGTCAGTACTTACCAGCATCCTTCAATTTTGCTGAGGCCTCATAAGGTCTAAGGGTCTAAAAGATATATCCTGAAATCACTGATGAAAAAAGAGAGTCCATCCATAAACTACGTGTAAAAACAAAACTAACTTCAGCTAAGCAACCAGATATTTGGAAAAGAGCCAGTCCCCAACTGGATTGAGAAGTTTGTCTTTCTAGATACAGCTTCGTGGGCAAAACACAGACCACATCCCAAACTGCTGCTCCTTTGGAGGTCAGCTCTACAGAACACCTTGAAGGGCTGTCCCCATCTGGATATTTGCTTATTGGTTGGGGAGAGACAGGTGCTTGTTAAACTGGAAAATTAATTTTTGGAGCTAGAAGAGAATCACCTTTGAGGCTACCAAATATGCCTCACTGAGATTTTTAGCTAGTTCACAGCCCTGACTTCAGTTTTAATTTACACTTTTTTCCTCTATAAGAAGGACATAGGAGAGGAAGATAACCAATTCATTCTGCCAAAGGTAATGAGTAAAGAGGGATGGGAGGGCTGGTTCCAGGTCTTCTCAAACAGGAAACTTCAGAGCTTTGCTGCTCCTGCTGCAGCAGGCACTGCGGTGACCCCGCATCAGGAGGGGCTTACTGTGCACTATGCTGCATGTGTGTAATTCCAAGTACGCACTGCACATGGTACCTGACCTCAGGTACAGATGAGGAGACTAAGGCTTACAGAGGCGAACCACTTGCTAAAAAGGTCACCCAGCTTTACTTGGCTACAGTAAGCCATGTAATTTGTAACAGGGAGGCCAGGACTTGACCCAGATCCAACTGTCATCATTCTGGCATCTCTTGCTTATGGAACTGCCAACGGGGAGTTGATTATTTATAGATCCTCTCCTGCAAAGGAGACCCAAAGCAGGAGAGAGAACTTCCCACTTACTACATTGAGATTTGCCTTTTAAAAAAGAAACCTGATGGCAACAGAATATAGATCAGTCTGACCCATTCCTAAAATCCAAAAGAAAGTGGGAGAAAAAAGCAGCTTCAGACAGGTGAGGACTCACTCATGAAGCTTCTTTAAACTCTGGTAGTAGGGATCCTATAAAATTTTTTAGAACTATACATGAGGGGGTATCTGGGTGGCACAGGTTAAGCCTCTAACTCCTGATTTCAGCTCAGGTCATGATCTCAGGGTCACGAGACCAAGCCCTATGTCAGGCATGGCACAGAGTGTGGAGCCTGCTTAAGATTCTCTCTCTCCCTCTGCTCCTTCCCCTCCCACTTATATGCCTCATCCCCACACTTAAAAAAAAAAAAAGAAGAAGAAGAAGAAGAACTCTATGTGATACTTGCTTTAACGACTAAAGTTGGCAATTATCTTTGTGTAATGCCTGGAACTTCAGAAGCAGTCACATATAGGTGCAGCAAGCACATCATTAAAATACATATTGGCTATAATTCTAAAAAATGTTTTTGTGAAATCTACCCGGAAAAGATATTTTGTTTCCTCCGATACACAGACATACTTTAAGTACTTCTGAACTACAATTACACAACTTATTTCCAAAAAAATGTCTGCCACTTAAAACTAAATTTATTTAATAGCTGTCATTCAGTATCATACGTGTGTATTTTTTAAATTTTAGAAAATGTGGTATACTAACCACAAGCAGTGTTAACGCGTACGTTAACGAGCACATGGAGACTACATTAAAAATGGGCTTCTAAAAGTATGTGAATTTGCCTCTCCTTCCCGTCCAATTCCAAAAAAAATCCCTCCAACCACTGTCCTATACCTTATATGTACTAGTCTTCAGGGAATGCTTTTCTTTTTCCTAAATACAATCATTTCATTTTTAAATAAAAACGCTTTAAAATAAATTCTAATGCTGCAGCTGCCGTTTTGGCAGTGAGACTGTCACACAGAGAGCTGGTGTTAAAAGATCAGATTAAGAGCCTTCAGTCCTGGCACCGAGTGACGCTCGCAGCCATGCAAGAGTGATTTTCCATGCCTCTGAAGAGACAGGAAATAGAATTCATCTTCCTCTAATAACCTGCCTCCTCCCCTCCCTCCAGATTATGGCCCATCTGGCCTCAGGACAGAAGCAACGAGTCTGATGCTCACAGAATGCCCAGAAGATGAAGCTCACAGAATGCCCAGAAGATGAAACGAAGTGGGCAATGTTCAGACACAAAACATCAGAGAGGCCTGGGTTGGACAGGAACAAACATGTTTGTGGCCCACACATTAAAAGATAGACGCACACCTTAAGAAACTGAAAAAAGAAATGCCAGTTAAATCCAAAGTAAGCAGAAGAAAAGACATACACAGATTTAGGATTTAGAAAGAACATGACACAGGTCATTCATTACACACAAATCAAGGATTTCGACCAAGAAATGTCAAAAGTATCGGGGAAATAAACAGTAAGTGGTAAGATCATGATGCTATCTGCCCAGCCTCAAGCAGAGAAAAGGAGTTGTGAGTATCTCCCCGTGGCTTGCCTCTGTGGGGTACAACTACTTCCTTAGCCAATTCATTCCAGTCTGGTCTTGCTCGGCACCACTACCATTATACATTCTCCTCCTACTGGGCCTGCTCCCACAAACAACACAACTCATGTGGGAAAACAACCTATCTGCAGATCAGCTCCACCAACACCCCCAAGACCTCCTTCCCCTTCTGCATATAACTCCACAGGTCCTGCAAAAATGCCACGGGAATAAACTCTACCAGTGATTATAAATAGGGGGGTCTATGCCTGCAAAGGCCTCAAGTCTCATACCACCCCAGGGATAGTTCAAACCCTTCCCTCTACCTGGGGTATAACACCTCACACAGCTACAGCTCTGTGGGTTACATGCACATTTTTCCCATCCTCCATCTCCATAAAGCAGAGCTGCTTCAACTAAGAAGAAACACACACACTGGTCTGCATTGGGCAAAGTGTGGCCCGGCTTTCTAAAGAAATGCAAACAGGCCTCTTAACTCCACCCAATCTAGTCACAAGCAAATTCTGAGCAGAAATAGGCAAATGGGGATACAGTGGGTAGTGGTTTTGTGGTCACAGCTAAAGGGCGAGAAAGACAATTCCTCCATTGTTGTTTGTGGTCCAGAAGAACATTTGAATTCAGGATGTTAACTCAGGTCCATGGTTCGTGAATATGAGCACTCCGTGGGATACATATCTGATGAAAGGTACCCATGGTTACTGAGATCCAACCCAGTTCAAACCAAATTAAGAATTCCCATAGGAATTCACATTATCTATAATATACACCCATGCCCAAATACCCGCTGCAGGCTCACATGAGCACACGCCCACTGGTGGGCAGGCAGATGGACAGCTGTCCTGGACAGGAACGCCACAACACACCTGAAGTAGTGAAGGGTGGGAGGAAAGTGCCTCAGTGCCTTCTAGCCCACCACACAAAGCTCGGGGGCTGAGACACACTGATATTCCCTTAGTTAGCTCCTGGCCTTCTCGCAGATTATTTTACCTGAGCAAATGACAGATTCAGTAATCTAGAAGCACTTTCACCTAAACTTTGTAACTACCAAAAGCCAGCGAGCAAACAAAGAGGGCAAAAAAGCCACAAGGAAGCCTCCATCCACAAGAAATGCGCCTTCTCTTTTCAACACGAGCGCATCTGCGGACAGCGCGCGCTTCCGCCGCTGGGGGCGAGAGGCACGAAGTCTGTGGTACTCAGAGCGCCAAGACCACGGAGTCCGTCCTGCAGACTTCGTCAGGTAGTAAGTAGCTTTTTGAATGCAGGTAGCCAAAAGTTACATCAGTTTGTTTACTATGTAAAGCGCTTTCTATGGATGTGTCTTTCTGGCAACTCTTAATGCCCAGTGACAAAAGTATAGAACAAACCTTTCTGGGCAACATTTCAATCCACCCTATTAGAGGCCATTATGAAAAACAGGCATAATTCTGAGCAACACTATATCGTCCAATGACAGCAAAATATTTTAACAATTGAATTTTGCTTCACACGTTAGAAAATGTTCCATTATATGAACATAATTATACTCTACTGAATGTTAATAAGCTGTAAAAGTTGGAATGTGAACACTGTATCTTAGAAATGTGCCATACAAACACCAAGAGACTGACAAAGCCAAAGAGTCAGTTCCACAATCCCTTTGCTGCAAAACCACTAAAATGGCACCTTCTAGCCCAGTGTCTCAAACCAACAGCCTTACCTCTTGGGACAGGAAGGGAATGACTTGCGCACAGATAGCATTCAGCCTCTTGACAATCTCTGCCTGCATTAAAAAAAAAAAAGAAAGAAAAAGAAAGGAGAGCAATAAAGAGAACAGTCAGCTGGTTACAAATTCCCGAAATATTAACAGGATGATATTAAAACACACTTTATATTCTGGCTGGCGTATTTCCTAAGGAAGAGGAAAACTCTCATCAGCAAGCCCATTAAAAGGAGGCAGTGACAACAGTGCCACATTAATAGCACAATTTATTAACCAGCATTCATCTTAAAAAGTCAACCTTCAAGCACCAGGACAACATAAAAAGGAATTTAATTTTCATGACTGGAAGTCAGTTTTCAAAAGCTTTCAACCCAGACCCACCCTTGTTCATTCTAATATGTTTTTTCACAAAACCTTAAGTTTTTAGAGTTTTGACAGTAAAGATATACATCCTTCCTACCATCTCGGTTTCTCTCAGCAACTCACTGGATATCTACATTTGTGGCCTTTGCTTTAAGTCCCCAACCTCCCAAAAAAATAGCATCCAACCAACCCAAATAAGTTGATTAACTCAGATCCTGAAGTTTTAAATTCCTAGGGAACAGCATGTTTTCTTCAATCATGAAAATTTCCAACTGTGTCCCACCAGGGTTTTCACTGTGCAGAGGTAGACCATGGAAAAATTTTCCTATACTTAGCAGAAAGGGATTTGTATATATATGGAAACTAGCCTTGGGAACATTACTTATTCTTGAATGTTGAGACCTGCAAAGTCCCAGCAATGTCAGATAATACAGAGTTTATTCTCTAATAATTTCTGTTAAGTATAGAAATTTTCTATCAATAGGATGCCACAGTAAGTGAAAGAAAGAAAGAAAGAAAGAAAAAGAAAAGAAAAGAAAAGAAAAGAAAAGAAAGAAAGAAAGAAAGACCACCACTAACTTTTCTTTAAAAATCTACCCAGAGCTGCACTGGAGTTCATCTTAATTTGTATTATCGGAAGGCTCCTTATATACTTCAGGACAGGGACATGTAAAATACGTGGCTTTTCGATACACCTACATGCAAAATAGCCTATATTTTAAATGATGGGGTGGGGTGAAGGACAGGCAAGAAGTGTCGAGAGGCAGAAAACGTAAAGCAATTACTATTCCTGAGACATTCTTAAAATAAATTCCATCCAGGGTCAGTTTCTCATTTTATAAGAGGACAAAAATGCTCTTTTTCTTGCTAAGTCATTACCAGAATGACAGCGACACTCTCCTCGTGCAATCTAGGTTTCCTTCTTTCATCAGCCACCCTTTTGACTTTGCGGCTATGCAATCTTTTAAATGCCAGCACCTTAAAAACTTTGCCAGCAAGAGAAAACACAAATTCACCGTGAAGGAAGTTTCAAACCCAGGCTTTCCCTCCCAACCTGCATTCCAACCAGGATGGACAAAAACCCAGCAGCAATAACGCAGAAGTGAATAAGGACCCAACTGTGCTGACCTGATTTAATTTACTGCACTGGCCCCACAGAGCATTTAGCCATCCTTTAAGAATGCTTAAACCACCATGAAAAGCTGCAGTGGGAATCACCAAACCACTCTCCACCTGGACGGACATACCACAGTGGTTGTGGGTGAAATTCCAGCGTGAGCCGAGAAAATAGAGTAGCATTCACCAGACTGAAAGCACTGCATCTCAAAGGCATTTGGTTGTTAAGCTTTTTGTAGGGAGAGATGGAGGGGGAGAGAATAAAAGATAATGAGACACTTTGGGGCAGACCAAACTGATGATTCTAATGCTTAGAACCATCTGCCAAGCATATTTTCCTCATTATGTTGTTTACATAAATAAAATAGTCCCTTGCTAGGACGGTTTAAAAATGTGTGGGCACATAAGAAAACTGAGTTCTTTAGTTTGCCTACATAATCTAGGCAATAAAAACTACTCTAAGGAAACTTACTCATCAGGCAAAATAAAGATCAAGAGGTATTTATTTGGCCTCTTCAGTTTTGGACCTAGGCTATTTTAAGTCTGAGCAACTATGGAAAAAAAATCTGCATTTTCTTAAAAATGAATATAAAAAAGTAAAAAAGTTGATTTATTTATTCACGTATATTAACACACATAACAGAAAAAAGCGGGGGGGGGATCTTGCAAACTTTCTCTTTAGAGGTCTCCTTTTGTTTAAAAGACTTCTTAATTTCTTTAAGTTGTCATGCCAATGGATTTTTCATGGTCAGGCTAATTGGCGGCAGGGGGGTGGGATGTGTGTGTGATTTCATAAAATTAAGCAGGTCATTCCTCACTTTGAAAGCTAAAGTTGCCTCGGAAACACTGCTGCTTCCATGGTCAACTAATTTTGCCTCTTTTGTCCCACAGGACGCAGCTTTAGGGAGGCATCATTTATTTACAGGCCTTTCCACTGGGCTTCAGTGATCAGCCAATAATACTGTGGACACACACTTCTAATGGCCTATGTTTTGAAACTGAGTCTAATCTAATGGCGTGGGGCCCAAACTCCTTTTCCAGCACAGCCATTAAAGGATGTAGGTTATTGCTGTTGTCACCATTGATATTTGTCATTGTAATGTAATTAGGGCCCTAAAATGATGCATTACAGCCCTTGGCACAGCTTCTATTAAAATCTTTTCTTCTGCTCACTGAACTGCGACCTGCTTTCTGATGAATAACAGACAGACAGCTTTAGGGTAAGGAGCAGATTCATCAAAGAAGTATTTTTCAGCTTTGGGGAAAGAGAGGGGGGGAAAAAAGGCAACCTAGGAGGAAAAGCACTAGGGGAGGAAAAGCCACAATACACATTTGAATTTCATCTGACCACTTGAAATTCTGATTGTGTCTGATGAATCCTGCTTAGACAATATATTCCCAGTCTTCGAATCACATGGTTAATCAGGGCTCTAATCTGCTATCCATCAGCCTATGCGAGCGCTGTAGCTTCCAATCAAATTTATAGGTGATGTGGCTCATGCATCCCTGAGCAAGTACATTCACAGATAGCCCATTTAAACAGGCCAAGCTTCTGAAATACTGCTGTTAGGGCTGCTGGCTGTTATTGTGGTATTCGAGGCTTTACAGATGCTGCTAGACTCTTGTCTTTAGATGTCCACGGTATTCCAAAACAGCATTAACGACCCCAATAAAAGGACAACCGTTCATGTCAAAACATAACAAAATAATTTGTTTTTATAGCCACAGTTTGTCAAATCCATTAGCAATTTTTGATATTTCGATTGCCTTCCTCTACCCATCAAGACAGTCATTGAAAAATAAGTTTCCCACATAGTATTTTCCTACCCTCATTTCACAAACATTCTATTTCCTCCTCCTGTAACTTCCCAGCTTTATGCCACCCTTGGATGAAAAGAACCAATAAATGACCATCCCTACACACACACACCCAAACTGCGCAAAATATTTTAGAAAAGGGTATTCTATGAAAACACCTTGGCTATGAGCTCATCGCTTGGCGCAGGAATGCTGACAGGCTAACGCCTCCAAAATGGAGATGGCCAGTGGCCTAACCAATTGGTAATGAACAGAAAAACATAAGGAAAAAGGTTTCATCACTTTTTTCTGTATACTCCAACTCAAGAACTGTTGGAAAATGTTTTAACTCCCTTGCATCATGGGAAAGCAACATCATGCACTGAAAAGAATGCCACAATTCAATCATTAGATTAAAAAAGTAACAAATACCGAAGAACACAATATCAAATACATATTTTCTTTATCACTTATAACAAATTACATTAGTCATTTAAGTAAGACAAAAAAACTGGTTAAGCCTACACTTGAATTAAATTACATCCCCTCAAATAGTTGTAATATAATAAAAATCTAATTTTTATTTAGATTACTTCCGCCTATGATTTCCTTAAAAAATTAAACAAATTTTATTTTTATGACATAATAAACTTGAGAGAAAGTACAGATAACTTTGTTTTAGTAATCAAAGAGATGTATCAAAAGCAATTATTGCTTTAAAAAATATATCTTGGAGTTTTAGTCTCTCATCAAAATAGGAGCAACCACTACTAGACAGTAGTGTTGAAATAAAGCAGAAAAACAAAACATTATTAGGAAACCATTTTAGCAGCCAACCAGAAAACAACAACAACAAAACACAAACAATTATAGTTTGAGAAAAATGTTCTTGAAGAATAACATTTCACAATTAATTTGCTTTCTACAGCAGTTTCCTTGCCAAAAACGTTTTTAAGAGAGACTCTATCTTATTAAGCGTTTATTAAGAACACACATTCACCAATTATATAAAACACAAAGGTGAAGAGAAATTTCTTCTTATTCTATCTGAAATCCTTTTTGGAGTAAGTACAAATAAATTCTGCAACCCTTTCCCTCACCTTTCTTTTACCTCTACACAACCAAAGACTGTAATTTTTTATTGTAATCAGAAAATAAGTTATCTTCATTTGTTCATTGATCTGTTCCAAATTTTCTAAGAAATGGCCTAGTTTCTGGAACTGATCCTGCTTGCCCCTAGGTTAAAAAGTCAGAGGACTAATGAGAAAGTCTGTCCAACTTCTTAAAAATCCAGGCTAAACCTAAGGAAGAATACTCAAGTAGTACTATTTCTCGAAACTGACAACTCAGTTTTTATCTTGTCATCAAAATTCAACTTTACTACAATTCCCACTACAATGGATAAAACTAATTTTTGTATTAAAAAAAAAAGCCAAATTGGAATAAGGCATAGAGATTTAGATCAAAGGTGCGGTCAGCACTCCTGGCAAGCTGGTAAACCAGATGTCTATGTTTTATTTTAGTTCTGGTACTTATTTTGCACAAAACATTTTATATTGCTTAAGAAAGCAATAAATGAAGTGATAACATTGTGAGAATCAATTTGATAGAACATCTATCAGTTTCCTTAAGGGAAAATTCAAACAACTAAGACTTTTTTTTTTTTTTGTGCAAGTATTAGGACTTTTAAAAGCTCTCATCATCCCACTTCCTCTAATAAGAAAGCGGTACTATCTAGGAGTACTCAGTTAGTCTTACCTTGAACAATATGAAAGTGCCAATATTCAATTTTTAGTCAGCACCCAGCCCCTGCTTCCACCAGGGAGTTGAACTAAACCAATGATCCCATGGTGTAATGGTTAGCACTCTGGACTCTGAACTAAACCAATGATTCCAACGACAGTAATACTTCAAAGCAATGTCAGTCTGTTTTGTGTTTTGAACTCATATCTATGCTAATTTACTGAGTGCAAAGTATGCCATTAAGTACCCAGTATGTAGTTCAGTTCACTGCATACCCTCAAGTGCACCATTTGTTTGTCCTAAAGATATACAGGTGATACTGTTTGTGATGCTACCTCAAGAGTACGCAGGGCAATGCCCTTCCTGGAGAGTATCACAGTATACCTATACTTCATGAAACTATTCCAGTCCATCCCCAAAATAAAGCTACATTTTACTGAGGCATTTTTGCCATGATTAGAAAATAGTGCCCTTTCCTCTCATCTCTTGAGCTCTCTCAGGTCTTAGGGAAATCCCAAATAGATGCCTATTATCCTTACTACACCTTCTGGGCTCTGGTTATTGTGTTTAAATACAGCTCCAAATGTTGAGAATGATATATTATCAAGGTTAAGAATGACGATCATTGTGCCAGACATCCAATTACTACTACAAGGTCAAATCATTTCGGTTTTCAAGTCTGAAAAATACTGTAACCAATGTTATCATGATTATACTCAGCTCCACCAGAGGGGAGTGGCAGGGAAAATGGGGAAAAAAGATGGGAGGGAAAAGTGGGATGTCAGGAGTAGGGAAAGAAAATTACTTTCTCTGGTGAGCTTGACTTCACCCTTTGGGCAACAAGGTGGAGCTGGTCAGAGATCCTGAGACACCCATGCAAATGCTCATTTCCGCAGGCCAGTGTGTCATAGCAAGGCCTGCTGTCTACTGTCTGATTTCTCTTCTTTTCTCTCTCCCTGTCTCTGAATCCATCAATCAATCTCTCGAGCTGTTTTCACCTTACTCTTTCCTACTGACATACATGTACAGGTGCCCTGGGATGCTGACTTACAATTAAGCATTTTCATACTTAGCAATAGAGGGAACACAGCAGGTAATGATCATCTACCTCAATTTTTCCCAACATGATCTATGTGATTAAAATATATGTGAGAAATACCAAAAGACAGAGGAACTCTGGAAATTGGAATAAAACCAGTAAGACAAATAAAAACATAAATGGTCCTTACAAGGCTTCATCAAGGAAACCCACCTCCAAGAAAAGCAAATAAACCGCCTTCTATACACTGACAGCCATGCTCTGTTTTTCAGTCTATCCTCTTACTTTAGGCTAAAGATTTCCTTGTCTGTTTTCCTCTTCTCTCCATTTTCCGGAAAACCTAGGTCTCTATCCACATTCCTCAGCATTTCCTTTTCTTTTGTCCTTCCAATTCTAGCAAGGCCTCCCCTTGGCCTCTAGCAAGGTCTCCCCTTTCCCCTCACAATCATATAAAATTTCATGTCTTCAAAGTCATCACTGTCAAGATACCCTTCTATCCCCTTAAGCTGTTTTCTCACTCTGATAAATCGCCAGCTCCTACCAAAACCAAAGTCGTGCTCCTCTGCTACTTGAACTCATGCTGCTCTGCCAAATGCTCCCCCTACCAACAGGGTCCAGGCAGAGCAGGCAAGTGACTCCGTGGTCCCCACCTGGCCTAGAGCAGAAAAGGGGAAAAGCATCCAAAAAATGGGGGTGAATAAAGCGTGCAAGGATGAGGATACTGATCTTCCCAAGGGTGGCTGCCTACTCACCTGCTCAGTCTCAGCCCACAGACACCTCAGACATCTCCACTCCCCATCCTTTGACTCCTTCTCCCATCCATTCTCTGGCCCCATACAGTCCTTTCTCCACAGCATTTGTGATCATCTGAAAGCATCTCACATGTTTTTGTTTACGTGAACAAGAGTAGTGCTTCTCAAACTTTAATGTGTGTACTAATCACCCAGGAATCTTGTTCAAATCTCTGCCTAAAGTGGGGCCCAACAATCTTCACTCCTAACAAATTCCAAGTGACACAGACACCCTAGGTCTACAGACAGCTCCCTGCGTAGCAAGGTTCTACAGAACGCAGGCTCAGTGAAGGCAGAGATCTCTGTCTACAGCAAAACCACCCCCCGCCCCACCCCACCCTGTGGTAAGTGGAAGACACTCAAAAATACTTGTTGAATGAACAGTAGCAACCACAGTTCAGTTAGGGTGGTAAGAATCTCCTAAAATCTTTTGCAAACACACTAAAATTGTTTGGGAAAAGTTAGAGCACTTCAACCGTAAAGGAATATCCATCTGGAAGACCTGCTTGTGGACTTGGTTTGTTTACCTTCCCCACGCACATCTTTTCTGGCATTTAGGATACCATGCTGCTCAAAAAGAATAAAGAGTAATCACAGTGGGCAGCAAAAGGAAATGCAAATTCACTCTGGACAATTCCTGACTGCTAAGTAAATGACTACAACTTCTATTCTGAAACCTTGGCAGGACATGTGTTTTAAAAGATATTTTAGAAATACAGTAAAAGGAGATGCCACTCAACCTCCCTCCTTAGATTACTCACACCAGACTGCTGATCCCCTCACCCACTAGAACTGGGGTATCTGTCAGAGAGCACAACAGGGGAGCGCCTCATATGCTGCGTCAAGATAAATCTCCACAAGGGTATCTCCAGAGTAAAGCCGGGTGATAAATCTAAGAGCCCAAGGAAGGGCCCGGCCCGAGCCATGCTCTGGCATCCATGCTCTCACGGGAGGTAAAAAGAGCAGTTCCTGGTAATTCAAGGTATAGCGGGTCACACACGAACTATCACACGTGCAGCGCAGTTCACCTGTGCCAACCCCACTCAGAACTTGGGACAGTCAGAGCCAGGCTTCGGGAGCCACAGACACAGAGGCACACGAGGACTCCTACAGAGAACACACCATTCGATTCCCTGCCAAACAAAGGCCAGAAATTGCTGGGATCCATGCACAGATTCAAATATGCAAATCCCGTCCCTACCATCCCTGACTAAAGTGTTTGAATGCTCTCACTGTAGGGGGATGTTTTTCCGTGGAATGCACTAATTCCTGACGGGTTTTGCGTGTTTTTGTCCTTGGTACTGTGTATCCCACACAAACGTCTGCCATCACCCAAACTCTCTTAATGACTCATGGGGGGGCTCCCACAGGCTGGGAGAAGCCACCTGTGACAGGCTGGTGAAAAAATTAAAAAAGAAAGAAGTCATCCCACACCACAGACTGAGGCCTCTCTATAGTCAGAAAAATAGCATTATCTCTACAGTCAGGCTCATATCTACCTTTTCTTTTTTTGCTTTTTTTTTTTAATACTTTAAGAGATAGGTTTAGAAAATTAGGTGTTTAAGAAACTACTACCATCCCCTTTTGTTCCTGTATTTCTAGATACTCTTCAAATGTATTTCAAGCTGCTTTTAATTAAATTGTGCAGGCGGTTTAAATATTTAAACTTGTACCTTAGAAAAAGCCCAAACCACAAATGTATGACTGCCTTTCTGTCCATTCAACAAATATTTATTGAGCACCTACTTTTTGTCAGGCCTACTTTAGGAGCTGAGACACAGGGGCGAACAAGACAAAGCAGCCCCTGCTGTTGTGGAGTGCACACTGCGGGGGTGGGAGACAGAAGCCGATAGACAGGTAGACGCAGAGGAATCTCAGATGTGGGAAGTGCTTAAGAAGGTAAAATGGGGGTTTTAAGAGAGAAGCCTGGGGCAGGGCACAGGTCTGATCTGGAAGAGGTAATTGAAGAAGGGCATGAAAAGAACTGACTTCAAAGCTGAGATAAGGCTGGAAGCAGCATCGGCCAGAGCAGCTTCTACACAGTGTTTATTCTGCAGATGTCCTTAACAGATATCATGCACATAAAGGGCTCCCTGACCAGATGACCTCACCGGGATTCAACAGACTTAAAGAGGCTCCTTTGCTGTTGGACACCTCAGACCTTTCATTTGATAGCGCTAGTTACAAATATTTGGAAAGAAGCGCAGAAAAGGCAGTACCAATCCAATTGACTACAGAACCCTTTCTTCTCAGAGCTCTTAGAGCAGATCATACTTTGTGGCCAATGCTGAGCTGGTCAATGGATTCCAGGCCTGGCTTTACACCAGCATCGCCGGTGGATCTTTTCACAAACACCAACGCCCAGGCCGTGATCACCACAGACCAATGAACTCACTCTTGGAGAACAGAACCCATGCTTCCGTGTATTATTTTAAAGCTCCCCAGGTGATTCTAATGGCAGAATTGAAAACCATTAAGCTAGAGTACAGGACGTGTGCAATAAAAAAGGGAGTGGAAAATAAGGACAGAAAGGGCTCCCAGGGTCAGCCTGTGGAAGGTCTTGAATGCCACACTAAAGAGCCTGAACTTTATTTGCAAGGCAGCAAGGACCTATCAAGGACAATTCCTAGGAAAGCTATGATAAATACCAGATAGGAGGTCAAGACACTCCAGTGCATTTCAGCCCTCCACCCACTTCTTGTCACTGATTATATTTGAATGGCAGTGGAAGAGATTTATAACCACAAAACACACCACAAAAGGAAAGATGGAGGATGAAAGATAACTTCGGAATAGGAACGATATGAAATCCCATAGCACCACAAACTTAGGAAATTCAACAGGAGGTTTTCAGACACCAGCTCATTCATTCACTCCTACTCTAAGCCAGCAGCTATGGTGGGAACAGCAGTGAACGCCAGATTGATCCGAACTCTTAAGTGTTTATAATCTAGTACAAAGACCAAATGTAAATAAACACAGTAACAGGCAGCACGTGGTGCCTAGGTGGAACATAGAAGAGCCCTAGAAATGAGGGTGAGGGTGGATGAAACCCCTTCTGGCTGAAGTCTTCACAGAGGCTTTGGGGGAAGAGCTACATGTGAGCCGTATTAATTCCACAGTTTCCAATAATGGTCTACTACCCTGCCAGGCACTGTGTCATAGTCTGAGAAACAGAGTAGCGGAACAAGACAGGATTTAGAGAGCCCATGATCTAGCAAATGAAACAGACACTGAAAAAATACAAAATGCACAGTATTTAAAAATACTTAACAGAGGACTCTAATTCCCTGAGTAACTGAGGGTGAAGTGAGTCTTACAAAGGAGAGAGGAGCAGGGAAAAGGGCTAGAACATTCCAAAAAGGATCAGCCTGCTGCATCAATGTGGGACATTCATATTCAACAAACAGGACAAGTGAAAGAAAGGGGGCAGTAGCAGCACAAGATGAGGCTGATGAAGCAGATCCACAACAGCCCAGGGTGCCGATATTATCTCCACCCAGGCTGGACCACTGTGAAAGTCATCTTAAATATGTAAGGCGGCTAAATGTGCCAATCATGATCATGAGCATCGTTATCATCCTAACATTCACAGAATTTCCCCTACACCAGATATTTCACTTCAGTGCAGAACAATTCTAAGAGAATTACTCTGTCCTCATTCTACAGATAAAGCCAAAGAAGAACCTGGGTTAAGTAATTCATCATGCTCAGATAGCTGGAGAGAAATAAACAAATGCAGTAGTAACTGAGAGTAGATTCCAAGAGACTAGATGACTGAGTGGATGTGGCTAATGAGCAAGAAGGAAAGACAATCATCATCTGCCTCCAGGTCTCTGGCTTGGGAAACTGGGTGGATGGTTCTGGCGTTTCCTGAGATAGAGATCACTGGACCACAAGCAGGTTTATGGGGGATGATGTCATCTGGGGACACTGAGAGTTTAAGTACTTTTTAGACACTGAATGGAAATGAGGACTCGGTTTCACAGGACAGTCTTAGAGGAGAGGTCCAGGCCGTAGAAAAAAATCTGGGATTCATCTATCAACAGGGTGGACAAGATCTCCAAGGTAAAGGGTAAATGAGCAGTGAAGAGGAGAGTGCCATGATGGGAATTCTGGCCGGATTTCCAGGAGTGGAGAAGGGCCCCTAAAGAATGACCCAATACGGACAGATACCACGTGTTCCCTGTGCTCCCCTAAGGCCACGTAAGGCTTGGTGATGGAGGGGGCAAGCAAAGGAGACACACTGCACAGGGAAAACCAGCAGCACCTTGTGACCTCCCTAAGATCTGGAAATGAGAAGTAAGGAATCCATGATCCCAACATGTAAAGCCTGGGTCTGGTGCTACCAATCATTAGGATAGGGAAGTCACAAGGTTAGTTTCAAGGTGTGTTGTGGGGGGCAGTTATGTAAGGCAAAAGGAAAAAGCTGAACTCCAATGACAAAACATTCCAGAAAGCATACCAGATATTGAGAATGATACAACTGTGGAGTGCCAAATCCCAGGATGACTCTAATTACTAGTCCAGCTGAATCATGACTTTAAGCAAACCCCTAAGTGATTTGGGACTCCATTTCTACACCCATGAAATGGGAAGGATACTAGCTGCCCTATATCTGCTTGGCAGAAATATTTATGAGGATACACTTATGAATAAAATCCCGTAAGGTAAGTAGTTATGCTCTAAGACAGAATTGAGATTAGAGAGTGCTACAAATTGAGTAGCTGTATTGTTAGGTATTGATTCAAGCTTAGGCTCTTCCTGTCTCTCAATTAAGAAGGCATCCCTCACTAATTTATACTACACCAGGGAAGGGCTGCAGAACTAAAGGGGATGGGGGGAGGAGGCAGACTCACTGGCACAGTGATAACAGCGGACAGTGCTTCCCAATTGACTGGGAAGAGGATTGAGGTCACAAGCCCAGCCCCAGAAAACATGCTGTTTCTCCACTTTCTTGTACTATGACCCAGAAAAGACATTCTAGTATTTATGTTTTGCTACTGGCAAAGGATCTCTCTTCCTCTTTTCTTGGTAAACAGATTCTTGCCCTGGATGCAGTAAATTTTATATATAGTAGTAAAGAATAGCAGGCTGGGGGGAGAAGAGGAGAGGTAGAAGGGAAGTCAGGCTTAATTTCAAAGCTTCTTGTAATTTAAGACTACAGAAAAACAGTTGTATGAGATTTATAGAAATGTGTTCTTTCCATTAGAGCTAGATGATAAAAAACAAAAATTCTAAGACAAGTTATTAAGAATTCAGAAGTACTCCAGAAGAATTTAAGCGAGTTTTGCACTAACCAACGCACAAACTGCAGTGACTCTGAAGAGCTTCCCACTTGTGAATCTGTGTCAAGTGCCTTGACTTAACTATTTCGCACATGTCCCTACCACCTTGAACTTGATTTTACCTTTAACCTAACTTGCCTCTAAGTTTACTTTTTTATCTTTCAGGTTACACCTTCCTTTATTTTATGAACTTCTATTTGTCTATTCCTAACTAATAAAACAACCCTGATAAACCATCTGATTACATATTCTAAAACAGTGCTACTGAAGAGCAGCCAATCCTCAAACTGTTATCCAGCAGCAAAAAGACAAAAAGACAATGGTCGTGCGCCAGAATTAAAGCAACTACTGCTCAGTTCAGCTAGGTGGGGTTTTCTTTTCTTTGGTTTTGTTTTTTAACAATGAAGACATTTGCAGTGAAGAAAGCTGTGTGTTGATTTACAGTCTGGTAGAAGCTCCTTATTGTTAACGCCCACCTACTGCAAATTGTTCGCAGACCTGCTCCAGTCCGCAGACCACACTGAGTAACACTACTCTAAAGCAACACTCCCACATCGCAAACTATAATTTCTTATTGCCTGGGACTTTAGAAAAGGTGGTAAGTATATTCCTTCAAGGCAACAAAATTCTCTAACACAGCCCTAATAAACGGAGCACTCTCTGATCCCTGCCTGGTTTACATGGAGAAGCTAAGTGGCCACGGTTATACTTAACTGCTTACGGGCAGCTGATGGCCTAAAAACCAGGTCTGCAGGCACCCCAGACCTCAGCGGGGCCCTCCTGCTAGATCCCAGTGCCTGCTAGTCTGATGCCATGCTACAGCAAACAAAAGGAAAGGACTACAATTATGAACAGTACTTTTTTATTTCTAAATGATAGGGTTAAAGAAGAGCATGGCTAATGTTACTGCTCAAGGATGTTTGTACTTCTTCCACAACAAAATACACCTCAAAATTGGGAGTTTTGCTTAAGCTTAGGTTTAATACATTTTTTGCATCGAATGTGCTCACATGAGAAATCAAGTTAAGGGACACCTGGGTGGCTCAGCTGGTTAAGCAGCTGCCTTCGGCTCAGGTCACGATCCCAGGGTCCTGGGATCAAGCCCCACATCGGGCTCCTTGCTGAGCAAGGAGCCTGCTTCTCCCTCTGCCTCTGCCTGCCACTCTTCCTGCTTGTACTCTCTCTCTCTCTCTCTCTCTCTCTCTCTCTCTCTCTCTGACAAATAAATAAATAATATCTTAAAAAAAAAAAAGAAATCAAGTTAAAACAAAATGCACTACCTCGTGTTTTTTTTCCCCATTTACCTAAAATACTACTCAGGAATTAAGAGGTCAATATGGGCAGGGTAGCCACTGGAGGATGAGAAGAAAGGAGGCAGAATCTGAAAGTGTAAGCACCTGATACAGTGGGGTGTCAGTGAGCAGAGGAGGGACAATTGGAAAGTGCCCCCCTTTCTCTAACAATGTACCAAGCCCAGCAGCCACCAGCTGGCATGCAGGCAGGCTATGTGAAGCAAGGTGCTATTGAGACTATTTCACTTGGCTGAGCTGTCCCAGAGATGCAGGTCTGGAGTCTAAGCAAGGAAAGGTTATACAGATACCACACCACCTATCAATCCTGACATCCTAAAGTGGGGCTATCATTCACGCAACACCCATGTACTATACTACATGTACTACAGTCCCCATGTACTGTATGAATTATAACATGGGGGCGCCTGGGTGGCTCAGTCAGTTAAGTATCTGCCTTCAGCTCAGGTCATGGTCCCAGGGTCCTGGGATTGAGCCGCACGTCGGGATCCCTGCTCGGCAGGAAGCCTGCTTCTCCCTCTCCTGCTCCCCCTGCTTGTGTTTCCTCTCTCTGTCTCTCTGTCAAATAAATAAATAAAATCTTTAAAAATGATAATAATAAACTATAACATGGAAATAAGTAGTGACAAAGAAACGGAAGAAACTATTTTAAGATTTTATGGCTCCTTGCTACTCCACATGCGGTCAGCGGACCAGCAGCATGAGCATTACCTGGACATTATCTAGCAGGCACCACTCCAACCCTGCTTGGATTTTAACAGGATCCCCAGTGATTTGTATGCACACTGAAGTATGAGAAGCACTGCTTTAATTCACTTTTTCTTGACCCTGCTGCACATCAGAATCACCCTGGAGCATTTAGGAAAATGCTGATGTCCAAGTCCCAGGTTCTGGGGCTTGAGCACCACCAGTTTATGGAACATATTGATCCGTCCCTATCCCCTTGTTTTCTAGATACGCGTGAGAATGGAGATTCATGGAAGTTAAATAAGTTACCAAGATCACAGGTAGTTATTGGCTAAATTAAGAGCAGATCCTAAAAAAACACTTAGGATTGTGTTGCCCACAAAAAAAGATTAAAAAACCATAAAGTTACCAATAAATGAAAATTAATTTTAAAGATCTAAAGTTTCATTTTACTATATAAATACTTTTTGTACTTTCGTACTTTTAAGAGAAATAAAACATACACGTGTCTATTTTATGTATTAACCTTTGAACCTTGACCAGTACTTTCGATGAGGGGTAGGCAGGCAGACATAATTTTCCATCAGCCACAGCACAAGTGGTGGAGACAGTGAGGCCTCAGCCTTGGGCCTCTGCCTAGGTCAGCAGTTAGCTCAGAGTGGAAGGATCATGGGTTATTCTTCTTCCTAAAATTTCTGTAATCTGAATATACTACCTTTTTAGCAAAAAAACCAAGCACTTCAAAATCAACACCTTTTGAAGATCACAATTTAACTTAAATTGAAAAGTCCAAAAACAAGGACAATCATTGCGTTCCGATTATAGACGTTTCCAAAAGCACAGGACTGGCACCAAGCACATCTGGGACAAGAACTTTTGCCACAAATGCTGACCTTTCCGCTGGTTGATAATTATGTCAGTCCATTTAAATCACCCATAAATTAGCACTAGATACATGGAGGTGTGGTGGGAGGTGTGGGTGGAGTGAAGGAAATTAAAAGCTGTGGTCAGACTTGAAAAAAAATACCCCAGAAAGCAACGTATGTTTCTGACAGTTGAAAACAGACTGCATGACAGACAGCAAAACCACATTTCCGCATGTGTTTTTTTGTTTTTTGTTTTTTTTTTTGGAATGGATCTGTGGTTTTATGCCACCAAGCAATATTTTGGTTTACCAAAATGTACTCTATGGCCTTTTTAATTTCATGTTTACTTAACTTTCCTTACTATCATTGCTGTTCTCACTCTACTACAGCAGTTTAAGACAAATGTCTAAAGGGGGGAAATTTAAAATACAGAATATGCCACATTAAGGAAAAAAAGAAGAAAATTAACTGCATATATAATTTGCATTGACTGAAGCATCCATTGTAATTTCAGTATTTAGCTCATACATAATGAACAATGGGGATAATTATTTCTTTTGAAATACAGTAGTTTCTCAAAACAATTACAGACTCAGGCTCATGTTTACACAAAATTTCTCAACACAAAAAGGATATGGGATCCCTGACCTATCGACAGTCACTGGCCAAATGATATAAAAATTAAAAAGAAACAGAAAAAAAAAGAATGACTGGAGCAAAGTTTCCATAGCCAATGAATAATTTAGAGGATTCTGTACCTATTTTTAATGTTATAAAAAAAACCTTTAAAAAGGAAAAAGTAAAAAATCAGATAATTTGCAAACTCCCACTATTATATCTATATAAAGGTAATGGAAGTAATCAAGCAAAAATGATGAAGAGAAACACGCTCTCCATACACTAACACGAAGGTCACAACACGCCTTCTTTAAAATGGGAAGTTCCTAAATCCACTGTCCACAAAGAGCAGCTTGGCAAAGTCCATCCTGGCCTGGGTAGAGAATAAAGGCACAAATACACGTCAAAGAATCCTTGAGGCTTTTGGAAGTATAGATTTGGCAGGAGATGAAGGGAAGATGCGGATATGAAGGCATGAAGGAAAGAGAAGCAACGAACTCACTTTTCTTTCCTCCTCTTCCTTCTATCACTCCCTCCTCCCTAGGTACCTCATGCCCAGCATAATCAAGAGCAAGTTCCCCCTTCCAAGGTTTCCTTTTCTATCAGTGGTACCAGGATTCTGCCAGGATGCAGGGGTCAATGTCTTAGGAACTCTCTCTCATGAATTTTACACACCCTTCATCCAATGAACTGCTGGATCACCTGGGTTCCTCCCTGAGAGTCCCACATCCCTCCTCAACCCTGTCCCTCTCCAGTCCTGTTCCTCTCCACTCAAATCATTTCAGCCAACATTCACTGAACATCTGCTGTCATGGCCCATGCTAGCTGCTGAGAATAAGGCAACTGCAAAACAGACATGTCCTTGCCCTACCGTCTGATTGATCTTCTTGCCTTCAATAGCCCACATACTATACTAGCATTCAAGACCTTGGATAAATCAATCCCAAACCTGCCTTCTCAAGCATCCTTTCCCCTATCCCGATCAAGCTGGAAACGCTAACCAGAGCCTGAATATACACAGCTCTTTCCCAACTATATGGCTTCCACTTGGAATCATTCCCTTTCCTTTCTTCCTAAGTGATCCCCCTCCTCTGTGGTCCCACTAAAATGCCCCTGCATCTATCTTGGGAATAGCATCCTTAATCACTCCTGACTTCCTTTCTTCGATGTCACAGTGCCATCCACACACAATGCCTTGTTTTGTTCACATTGGCCCAAATACCATTAAAAGACTACAATTTCCACAGAGGCAAGACTATCACCTCTTCTAACCTCCTAGACCTCAAAGTGTGCCCTACAGGAAGTGTGAGATCAATCAGCATTTGCTTAAAGGACAATTCAAAGCCATCTCTACCTTTGCCTTACATCTGAGGTCTCTAGCACTATCTTCTCTTAACCAAGTAACTCTCTCAATGTAGGAAGACTAAAACAACCTCAGGAGGATTAAGTTCTTGTTCAGTTTAAGTCTTTAGGTTATGATCTTCTTGATTTTTGTCAGTCCTGTTACAGTTATTTCAGTTTGAGAAGCTAAATATTTCCATCTAAGATAGTTAATTTTGGGGGTAAGCCTCAAACAAACAAATGTGGCAAAAGCATGACCCAAACTGGAAAATCAAATACAGGCCTCCCTCATTTTATTACACTTCCCTGTACTGTGCTTCACAGATACTGCATTTTTTACGAGTTGAGCGTTTGTGGCAATCCAACATCAAGAAAATCTATCGGCACCATTTTCCAACAGCATTTGCTCGTTTTACATCTCTGTGTCACATTTTGGTAATTCTCCCAATATTTCACACTTTTTCATCGTTATTCTATTTCATATGGTCATCTATGATCAGTGATTACGACTCACTGAAAGCTCAGATGATGGCTAGCATATTTTAGCAAGTGTTTTTTAACGTGCATTGTTTTTTTAAGCATTTTTTTAAAATGCTACTGCACACTTTAACAGACTACAGTATAGTATAAACATAATTTTTATATGCACTAGGAAACCAAAAAATTCATCTGACTTGGCTTATTGCAATATTTGCTTTATTGTGATGGTCTGGAACTGAACCTGCTGATACCTCCAAGATATTCCTCAATCAAGGAAAAAATGTGGGACGTATAAATCTTAAGCTGGGACGCTGGCGTGAATGTTATCTCACAACCCAAATGCAACAAAGATCTTACTAGAATTTTTTGTATACGCATCCAAAATTGATGCAAAATATCCTAAATTCTTGCTTCAATTATAAGAAAATCGTATCAGTTTTGCTTAGAATCTGGTTAGACTAGGTCCAAACTTCGAGCCATCTTCCTCGGCCAACCATATCAAGCATTTGGAAACAAGCAACCGTATTAAAAAGTCAGGTTTTGTACATAAATGTACTATGCCTGACCCAGCCTCTCCTAAATCTGCCACCTCATAAATGAAAGGAAAGACTCACAAGGAGCTAGAGCTGCCAAACTGTCACCTCCACATTCCTGGAACCTACATAAAGGTGAAAGCTTAAAAAGGGCATTCTGGAATTTTGCAGGACACAATTTCTCCATTAAGAAGCCCAAACAAGGGCGCCTGGGTGGCTCAGTGGGTTGAAGCCGCTGCCTTCGGCTCAGGTCATGATCCCAGGGTCCTGGGATCGAGGCCCACATCGGGCTCTCTGCTCGGCAGGGAGCCTGCTTCCTCCTCTCTCCTCTCTCTCTGCCTGCCTCTCTGCCTACTTGTAATCTCTCTCTCTCTGTCAAATGAATAAATTAAAATAAATAAATAAATAAATAAATAAATAAATAAATAAATAAATAAAAAAGAAGCCCAAACAAGCATTCTGTCCTCTCCAGTTTAGCTGAAAAAATATTCGAGCAAGTAACTGTGGAACTGCCACCATGTTTTTTATTGGCCACTTTAGGTTAACTGTAATATTTTTTGAGGTTAACCAACATGGATGTACTTAGAGGTAATAAGCCACACTCCAAAACAATTCTATAACCCAAAAAATCAAAAGTTTTTAAAACAGTCACCCACATTCATAGTACATCCAAGTAAAACTTGGGTTCACAGATCAGTGCCCATGCATTCAAAAATAAAATAAACCCATGTTCTAGACCCACAGGCTACCGAGAAAACTCAAGGTTCCCTTTTGTTTATTATAGTGTGACCAAGACGAGACAAAGACAAGCACAATGCACTCTGACCTCAGCAAGAGACCAAGCGAAAAGACAGAACTGCTGTGATCCCTCAACTGGGGCAGATCAGGCCACGGTATCATGTTCAGATCTCAAATGGTCCCATCTATCATATGCATCTTGGTACTAACCAGTGAGTATCCAAGAGAATGGCTGAAATGACCAACTATGCTCAGCATGGACAAATGAAGGCTGATGAAGGACCGACTGTTCCCTACAAAAGGACTAAGATTAATTCTGGGACCCTCAATGCGTAGCCAGGACAAACAGGCCTCACCTAAGGCCAAGAAAAACTTGCACTAGTCCAATAGTTTCAATGAAAAAAAATCTCCTTTCATAAGTGAAGGAAGGAACGGAAGAAGGAAGGAGGGAGGAAGGAAAGGAGGGAGGAAAAGGAAGGACGGACGGAAGAAAGGAAAGAAGGAAGGGAGGAAGGAAAGGAAGGAAAGGGAAGGAGGAAGGGAGGGAGGGAAGAAAAGGAGAAATGATTGCAGGAGACCACGTAACGTCCCCACTTAGAACTTGAAATAACCCACTACCACCAACCCTACTCTGCCTATCATTACCAGAAAACCTAAAAAGACAAGCATGACTTGACATGTCCTCTCAAACTGACAGAATTAACTAGAGAAACCAGGTAAGGTTGACTCTTGGCCTCTACAAATTCCACACCAGTAGCACCTCTAAGTTGTGACAACCAGAAATACCTGCAGGCACGCCAAAACTGTCCTTGGGAGAAAGGAACTGCCCCAGTTTGAGACCACTGCTTTAGAAGTAGTTCTCAAACTCTTTCATTTGGGTCCCGGTTTCCTCACTGGATCAGTGAGTGCTTACAGACTCTTTACCCACAGAAAAAGGCATACAATTTTGCAAGGAAGTTCAAGGACCATGTTCGAGGATCCTTTAAAACCCAGCCATTGACCCCCATCCCATTCTTACCCCTAAGCAGGCAGTTTTTTAGTTCTCTGGACACTCCCATGTGGTTAAAAAAGGTACTGTTCCTGTTCTAGAGATTTCCTAGTCAGAAGTACAAAACTATCCACAGGCTGTGGTCATCAGACCAGGAGCCAGCAATGAAAATCTGCAATAAAGAGGAACCAATTGGTTCACTAACCCAGTGCACTTGCTCGTTAAAAAAAAAAAAAAAATATATATATATACACACACACACACACACACACACATATATATACATATATATATATATATATAAATATATGATTTTTTTCTTCAACCTCAGTAATTAAACCAGCTGATAGTCTTGTGCATGGCCCTGTAACCTTGGCTGAAAAACTACCCCCAATCCACGTTTCTACTCAATAGTTAATTACACGTTTCTACTCAATAGTTAGTTACAGGAGTTAAAAGTCCTGAGGCAAACAAAACAAAAGGAATTGTTTTGTATATTAGAAACTCAATCTAGAGACCACAGGTATTACCACTTGTTAAAAAAAAAAAAAAGTGTTCCTTCCATTGCATGTCGCTGAAGTGTAGAGCCAGAACCGAACTGCCCATGGAAGGGAAGCAGGGCCAGAGCCACACTACCGGTGGAGGGGATGGCAGCTGGCAGAAAATGTGGCTTCGGTTAATAAGAAGACTGCTCCACCCCAAGACCACACTTTTCAACAAGGACTAGGGGACAAAGAACTTGATGATTTGAGAATTCAAAAGGCACTTTTCTGATACAAATATATACCCAAAAGGAGTCCCACTATTATTTGTAATGCTTAAGCTCCCTGTGTACAGAACGCAGCAAGAAACTAGTACCTAGCTACATTTTAAAAATAAAAACAAAACAAAAAAAGCTTACCATATTAAAATGGTCCCTTAGGAGGCAGGTATTGCCACTGGTTCAAGAACAGGGACTCCAAAGCCAGACTGCCCAGGCTTGAATCCCCACTCTGCAACTTACTGACTATAAAACCCCGGCAAGTTTCTTAGCTGCTCTTGATGTTAGTTTCCTCTAAAACAATGAGGACAACCAGATCCCTTCCTCAAGGATTACACATTTAACAAATTAATACATCTGAAGGACTTACTGCATCACCTGGAACACAAGAGGTGCTTAATAAATATTAAGTTATTATTAACATCAAAACTTGCCATACACACACACAGAAAATCTGTAACTCCACCTAGTCACTGATAAGCTCTTAGCCTAGAGAAGGACTTGCAAGATGTGGCCGTAGCTATGGAAGGAACAGAGAACACGGTTCTAGGTTGTAAAATATTGGAAACGTTAGGATTTTTCTATTAGCTGTCTCCAATAGTCTAATACTGCTCACAGTCAGGTTCTCCCATACACACACACACACACACACACACACACACACACACACGTATGTGTATATATGTATATATAACATGTATATATATTTATTAATATAAATGTTTTATATATATAATTTCCTCTTACATAAAATTGATTCTAAACCTTAAATTGCATGTCTCGTGTGTCAAGCAATGAAATAAAAAAATGAACCTTTTGCTAATGCTGGTGATTTTTAAATCATATGATGTTAGAACTAAAAGATAGCTTAGAAATAAATCATCATCTGGAAATGAATCCATCGCCAGCTCAAGGACCTATGGCAGAACTGCAAAGAGAACACCTAACCCCTTATTGCCTATTTAGGCCTTTTTTTGCTCATCACAAAGCCGAGAGAGTCCTCTCTAAGAGCTCGGAAACAAAACTTATACACAGGTGGCTGACACTCAAATATAGGAAAGGCAATGAAATGGAAAAATGATACCCTTCCTTTAGCTATTCCAGCATACATGCATTCAGTTCTTCTACTATGTTCCAGAAACTGTTTTAGGTGCTAGGGATGCAGAAGTAACAAAACACATTCTTCCTTTTCAGAGCTTATGCTTTAGTATAGGAAACTTTACTATGTCCTTGATTCATCAACTCAAAAAGGCCAAGACTAAACACTGTCCCCTTCTTTTATTTGCTTGTGAGGATTTACCATAAACCAAGCTGAGAAGCGCAAACCCTCCCCCAAATAAAGGATCCCAGATGCGACAATGCAAGAAACCCAAGGGCTCAAGATCTCAAGCTCACTGTAAGCCAGTTTATAGACATGTTTTTCACCCTGAGTGTCCTGAGGTAAACTTCAGTTAAAGAAACTGACATCTACTATGGATTCTGGAGGGGTAACTAATCCCAGAAGCTAATTACGTTAACAGGTAACAAACTATTACATACCCCCTAACATATTGGTAGAAAATTATTGGATCCCAATATAAATTATACACTTCACAAGTTGTATGGTTAAGTCTTCTAATATATATGGCCAAAATAAAGGCATAAAAAGAGATCACTTTAAAAAAAAAAAGAGATCACTTTTCTTTTTAAAAAGAAACACCATTATATTACATATTTTTATATCACCTGTAATAGTAAATTACATAAATCAATGAATTCTGAACCATCCACTAATTAGGATTTAATCATTTAACAACTACATCTCATTTTATTCATTCACAAGATAGGGAAAATGCTTTAGCAACATTATTGTGACTTAAATAATGGGTGAGAAAGCACCTTGTAAAATATAAAGTACTATATAATCTTAAATACCCATTTCTACTCCTAGCTTCATTAGGTTAATTTTGGACTGAAAGCAAGTAAACAAGCAACCTCTGAGAAGAGTTGTTTAAAGAGACTTTCTAAGACTAAAAAACAATACTAAGTCTTAATTGCTAGTCAGTGGGTCACAGAAAATAACAAACCAAAATCAAAGGGCCATTTTAGACCAAAGCAACTAACAGGGATCTGGATGTTCATTTATACCCTAAAAAGTATAGTAAGAAAAGTATAGTCCTGAGAAGTTCAGGTACTCAGCAGTATCACATAGCTGGTCACTGGCAAGGCCAGAACTAGAATCTGAAGCCCTGGACTCAGTCAATATTTGAGGGTAAACATTTGGGTATATGGTAGTAGACTATCCCAAACATAGCAGTTGGAATATGACAGAACTATCTATTATACCAACAATCTAAAAACAGAGTCAAACCCAGGACCTATGTCACGAAATTATTTCATTTATCTTAGCCTCCTCATCATAGAGAAAATGGAAATAATAATATACTATAATCTCGTAAGGTTACTGTGAGAATTAAATGAACTATCACCCTCACGATAAGCTCTCTAAAATCATTTACTGTTATGATTATTACTTTTTCGATAACAGTATACCATCTCCACTAATAAACTAAGATCTGTTTAAAGTTCCTTGTCCCTTGAAAAGCACTAGACACTTGCACTTTTACTGACCTGGAGGGTAGTTAGCTAAGCACACGACAGTGTGTTAAGATCAGACTCTCCCCACACTCACTCAAACCACATGTGCGCAGGCTTATTAATAGTGAAAGAATTCTTGAGATAAACAGTGACTAGTGAGATAGTGATGTTCAATCTGAATTTTAAATTCAGTTAGGATGCATTCATGGTTTCATCTTTAAAAAGGTAGAGTCCACGTGCTCAAATACTTGTATTCTACTCTATCCTAACTCGCACACCAAGCTCAGTCACTTTTACTTCCCTTTCCATCTGCCATTTTTTCCACAAACTTAACAAGTAGGCACCACAAGCCTAACTAGGCTTGGGAACTCCATTTTTGTTATCCTGCAACTTAAAATATTAGCCCTTGAAAATATTAAGTCAGACATATTCTTGGCTGACTCGATCTGTGAGCATTCCCTCCTCACCAGGTATTTCTTAGGCATCTTCTGTGTGACAGGCACAGTTCTCAGTAGCAGGGACCCCACGGAGAAAAGACACCCCGTTCCCATTAAGCTTACATTCTAGTGGGACAGCGGACAGTGGCAAGGAACAAGGTTGGATCTAGCATAGTGTTTGCATAGCATACTCTAGGAACACAGGAAAAGCCAGTTTTATTAGGCACTTTGCTAATAGTGGATCTAGGCTTCAGATTTTCGTTTGTGGATCCTAAGCCTCCCTTTGGGCAGGGCCCAAGCACTGGAAGGGTAGAGAGGAAAAGAGGAAGGCTCTGTACTCACACACAAACACCCAGATCAGATCTCTGGCTCAAGAGGACAGTGTAACACCCGCTGGACTGCCAACAGTATCGCCATGCTCCTCACGTCGCACACAGCCAAGAACATCACAGGGACAAGTACACTGTTTGCTATTTGGAAACAGCATGGTCAGTGAAGGGAGCGAAGGGAAGTCAAGAAGCCTACTTCCTTTTCTGCCAGTGACTCTCACTGAGAGACCTCAGGCATGTTCACCGACCCACATGAACCCTAGGCTCCCCGCCTGCGTGCTGATCCTCCTTTACTGTGACACTAGGCTAGTCTCTTAAGCCCTTAAGCCGCAGTGTCATCTGTTCAAGGAGGCCAGTGGAATGACACTGCTTGGCAAACTGTCGAGTACTCCACTGACAGAAGCTATTTAAATAAATACATGGATCCAAAGCTTGCTACTTGCTTTACAGGAACAGCAGGAAGATTAAGGAGAACATATAAAATCCTTAAGCTCTCTGTAAAGAGAGGGTGTTACAGGGTACTCATGCTCATAATTTCTACAATTACTATTCTTTCCAGTTTTACTTCCTTGTATTTTCAAATTCCTTAACCAAAATAATCCACGAACCTAGAAAACACAGTCAGAAAGTAACAGTATCCTAATTAGAGCAACAGTAAGAGGAATAAGCTTGCTAAGCAATCAGGAAGCAGATGCCCCTCTTGGTTTCCTCCACCTCCCGCTGCCTCCACTGCGGCAAGCGCCAGGCCCGGGCCGGGATGCGAGGTGTCCCCCGCGGCCAGGCTCTGCACGGAGCCCCAGGCCTGCGCCAGGGCAGCGGCCACGCTGGCTTGCCGCAGAACGCAGAGGCTCCCTCCACGGCACAAGTCCTGGAGCACCTGTGAGCAGAATCCTCAAACACAACGACGAAGTGACACAACTGACCAGAAGACGGAGGACCTAAGGGACGTCCAGGAACGTTTCTCTTCTGCATCTCCGACAATCCAGTTAAGAAAAGCCACACCTGGCCCTCCCTCCCCACGCTGGCAGGAGCACGGGTTACACAATGAAGCTCTGAGGACAGTTTTGGCCTGGTGGCAGAGAAATAGCATGAGCCTGGCATAAACCTGGGCCACTTCCAATGAAAATAGAGAGAGTATATAGATCTGCGCTGATGAATGCCGGCTAAAGCCCTCTTTACAGACATACCGCAACTACCACTGACAGCTGTTACTAAGGCAAAGTCAAAACAACCCTGACTTCTGCTCTTAACTAAAACTTCTGAAGCCCTTCCTGCTTAAAGTAGAGCGGTATTAATTTCATGCATTCTGTCTGCAGTACACTGAGCGCCGAACGAGTCAAGTCCTGAGCCGCTCACGCTGCCATTATCAGTGCAAACACTCAGCTGCACTCCCCCCCCAAATATGCGGTCTCCTGCTTTTCTCAAACAGCCCAGCTCGCGAAAGTGGTAACTGAGCCACAAGACCACTGCATGTGCCACCCTCGCTGGAGTGCCAGGGTTTTTTCAGGGGAGGTGTGAAAGAGGATCAAGGGAAAGTACCTTCTAAAAAAATCACATCCCCTTCACTCACTCCGTCACCGTCAAACCTGTTACTGCTGTCCTGAAGTGATAAAGCAGACTATCCAGTCACTTCAAAGGCAGTAAAACTGTCCTCATTCAACACACACGCGCGCGAATAACTCCTAAGTACACATTTTAAACATTTCATTCCCAATGGACTTTACCTATCCTATTGTACAAAAAGAAAAAAAAAAAGTAAAATTCTAGGAGAGGAAAGGGGAAATGAAGAATGTGAGAACAACGGTGGTTGCCAGCACGATCTCCCAACTTCACTAAGGCTGCAACAGCACCTCAAGACACAAGATAGTCCAACCAGCTCAAAGGTATTATTACTTAAGATACAAAGAACTCTGCCCAGAAAATAAATAAAAACAATATCCAGTAGGGATTAAGGGGCATTGAGAAGGAAATATCCCCTTGTTTGAAAGCTGCAAAGAAAATCTTTTATCAGTAAAAGCAAAATATTTGTCTTCATTTAAAAGTTTGAGTTGTGTGTGATTTCCTGCATCTAAGAACCTCTTTCTAAACTACAAAGAGGCCACAAAACATCACATTTTCCCCTCCCTGTTTTCCCCTTCAAAAACCCACAAGATGGTGATTAACAAACAGACCCTTGTCTTCAGGCATAATTTTAGAAGCCACAAGGAAAAGATAAAAGTTAAATGGAAGAGCAAGTTTATAAAGAAACGAAAAATAGTTGCCCAGAGAGGAAGCAAATTCAGTCTATTTGATAAGCAGGCAGCTCTTCTTGCCCCACCTGTGGAAGACTCTGCGAGAAAGCGACCCTTACCCTGTCACCCAATGAAAGCAATCTGAAAGACACTCCAGGGATTCTGGGTATGAGCCCGAAGTTCAGTGACTTCAGGACAAACCCCAGGCCTATTCCAGGCTTCCGACAGCGCTCCATTCCTGAAACGAACTGGGGCCTGAATCTCCAACCCCGTCAGACCTATCTCCCAAGAGACATCCTCCCAGGTAAATTCATCTGAAGTCCTGAATCCACCACCTAATAACTGTATCACCTTGTGCAGATCTGATCCTGTTTAATCACCCTTTTATTGGACATAATCCCTTTCTTAGGATCATTGTGAGAATTAAAGAATTTTGGCAGTGTGCCCAGATAAGTGGTAAGCACATGCCGGATATATAATAACATTCATTTCCACTGAAAGGAATTTCCAATTCCACTCAACGATCACTGCTTAAGGTGAACAATCTTCTGATACTCTGAGACCTCAAAAAGAGAGAAAATTCAGAACTCGACATGTGAGAAGAGAAAAAGGGGAAACCCACGCCATCCAGAAAACACTCCTAATTATGCACATACCCTGACAGGTTAAATTTCCTCCTCACAGATCTGCTTCTCTTGAAAGCCCTGTGACAAGTAAAATGACAGCTCACTGGGTCCTGCCCAAGGAACTGCCAACTTGGTATCAACTGTCCTAATACCAGATCCTCTCAAGAGTTTTGGAAAAATATAACTTCAAATCCACATATATCTAAATTTACTAAACAGGACTGAGGCTGGGTCCCTACACCAAAATGTCCAGATCAGAAAACCCAGGGATAAAAAACCACCACCAATTACCTCCATTTGGTTAATATTAATTGTGAAGTATTACTGAAGGCTAAGTAATCCTAAATTAGAAGAGGTGGCTTTAAGTCTCAATGAAAAACACACACAAAAGCCCAAGAAGCCCCTCCCCCACCCTCTTCTAAATGCATCTGGAGCGTTTTTCCATAGTCATCAAAATTTCACTTGTAATCTCTTTGAGATTTTCCACGCAGTAGTGTCCACCCCCTGTTCCCCACCCTCTAGACTATTCCTTAATGTTTATAAAGCAAAAGAAAATCCTGTCACTAAAATTTCATTGGTTTATTCCTTCCAGCTAGAACATCCCACCTCTGGTAATCGTTCGCTTTCATTGCCATACAAGAACTCAATCATCCATTGCTGGAAAAAATAATCAGTCGCTGTGTGAGAATATAACAGACATTCCCAAACACCTACTCTCCGCACCTAATCCTCCAAATCCAAGTGCCTATAGTCTAAGACAGGAGATGTACAAGAAACTAGTTAATATATATATTTTTTTTTAAATAGTTTTCTCAGAGGACATCTGGTCAAAACGGAACTTTAAACAAATGGACTTCCACTGCAAGCACTGTCCCCAAATAAATTTACTGCACCCTTGAATCAAGTCCACTCAAGGCTGGAATGTCATGCCAGTCATATATTACTTCAACTTCAATAAATCTCTTTTTACTTTTCAAATCCTAGGCTACTTTCTAAAATAGTTCGCTAAAAAGCACCAATCTAATTAACAACAGCTTCCTCTGCAACAGTGGCCTTCATTTCACTTATTTACACATTAACTACAGCCTCCTTTTGGCCAATCCAGTCTATTCTCTGTACCATGCCGAGCCTTTTATCTGCCCTGGACAGCATTTTCTCCAGCAGATGAAGTAGATGCCGATTGATTTGCTGTCGAGCATGGTAAATTAATAGCAACAAATTGCTGAGGGCCCGTCTCGCTGCTCCACCATGCTTCGGCAGTTTTGCTTTATTTGCTCCATGATGGGCAGCAGTCGGCCTCTTCAAGTCAATTTCTTCTTAACAACCTGCAATACTTTTCAATGGTGAAAATAGAGCTGTTCCTTGTAAGTCAGAAATCAATATCCTATTGCCCTTAGAAAATGCTAAACAAGCAGTATTGGCAATCCACTTGGTACTAGAGGGTATCAGATATAATGCAAATCCATACTGCTTCCCTCCTTGTAGTTATTACAGTTTGCTAAAAGGTTCCTAATGTCATTTATCATCATTTACCATCGACCAGAGAGGCTATGATTATGATATCCTATCAGTTGGCAAGGCCCTTTCATTTCTATTCAATTAATATTTTAGCAGCACTCAAATGGTTGTGGCCCAAGTCTCATAATAAAATTTACATGGCTTGGAGTGAAACAGGAGTTTTCCTGCTCTGATTAAAAAATAATAACAATTACATATCTATACACACACACATATACACATATACATACGTACACATATGTATATACACACACATGCGCGCACACGCAGAACACGCATACATATGTGCAGTGTTCACTTCTTTTAGGTTCTAAGTGTTGTAGGTTTCCAAAAGCTTCTAATTCTAAAATTCAAATACTGAGCTCATTTATTTTAGAAGCAAAAAAGACCTTCAGACTACAGAATATTGACTATGAGAAAGTCACGAGGCATTCTCAAAATGTGGTATATTCATCTCCATTTAGAGTTCCTATAGGTGGAACTCACATACCCACTGTTCCTAATCTACATCCAATATTCACTTTTTAAAGTGGTTAACTGCTGCTGTCAGATTAAATCAGGGAGGTCTTCTTTAATCACAGCGTTACAGGTGAAGGATGGGAACGAGCAGCATTTAGCAATGTTATCAACTGCACGCATCACCCCGTTCTGCCCATGGTCACTGACCCATTTAGAAGCCACACTGTATTTATAAAGAAGAACAATCAGCAAAAAAAGTAGCAACTAAACCATGGGCCAACTGTTTCACCCAGAACAGCAGCAACAACAAAAAGAATACAAACCCCGACACTTAGGGAGACCCTTAGGGGATAGAGGCCAACGTTCTTCCATTTAAAAAAATTCCAGTATGAAGACATCACACAATAAAACATGTGTCATTTCTAACCATGTCCCATTTGTCATCTTCATGTTCATGTTGGAACTAAAGACAGTGGTGAAACATTAATTCACATTATGGCCTAAAACAGTTCATTCCAACTTTTCTGGGGCTTTTTTTCCATCTTCCTCTGCTCAGTTCTATCGATCCTACTAAAGAGTACCAGAAATTAGATTCATATTTTATGCTCTAATTCCATGTCATGTCACCGAGTTCCCCTTTAAAAAAAAAAAAAAAAATCAACTAATTCTACCAGACTAATGCTATTTACTCAGTTACCAAAATTTAAATTAATTATGTTCTCAAACATAATTGTTAAAAATTGGCAACATTATGCAGGCTTAATTAAGATTAAATCCAATTTACTAAATGTACTTTAATTGGTACTAATTACATTAGCTTTCATTTCAGAATGACAAATTCCCCATAGATTTCACTCTATAGTCTTCTATCAGCATCAACACAGGGTGACTGACGATGAACATCATACAGAAAGGGGAGGGCCCATAATACCAGACCCCCAACCCTGTTTTGTCACTGCTCTGTGCTTATATCCTTTTATCACTCTGCTAAGTCACAGAGTCATGACTCCATCACAGCCATCATTTTCTGTTCCGATGAAAAATTTCTCTAAAAATAAATACTCTGTGGTTGGCAGCAGCCAAGAAGAACAGGAGCGTTAACCAAAAAATACACAAAGGTTTCAAATATCAGGGCCACCAATTACTAGGGTACTTCCAAGGACTCCGGGGACTCCTACTCTTGAACCCTTCAGAGACACAAATCTAATAAGTGAATAAGCCTAACCCGATCTTGAGAACTAGGCCCAATTATGCCGCAGGGCAACTTCCCTGCATTATTGCTGCTTTCCATTACGAGGGTATCCAGCGAGTGCATCTGGAAGAGAAGCCAAGAGGAACCAAGGCTGTCTGCCTAGGAAAACAAATAAAGACAGATATGCCTCTGTGCTTAAGGGGGGAAAGAAAGAAAATATAATAAGTAGGTGGTTTGCAGGGCTGTCTGTATTTCATAATGTGATAAACTGCCCTCAGGATTCTTGATATGATTGAATTTAAAAGCAAGAAAAAAAAAAGGGAAAATGTACTCCATTCTCAATTTTAAATGGATGGCATTTGAGGCCACCTGGACAAGAGGATGACAGAATTACAGAGGTACAAAGTGTGTAAAATTAAAGGATCTCACATACTACTCCCTGCCCCCAAAGAAATGCATACAATCAAATATAAGCTCTGTGCCTCTCAGAACTGCAAATTGTATAAAGCGATCTGGAAACTAAGTGTTATGGTAAGATACAAGAGGAAAAATAAAAGAACATTAATCATCTGGCTCAATCTTTAAAAAGACACTAATTAATCTTGGATGGTGGAGTGAGGACAAAAAAAAAAAAAAAACCCCACACCAAAAAAAAAATGTACAAGATCCAGACCTAAAATGCCATGTAATGAGGATAATTAACAAACAATATCTCTCATGTAATTTATTCCTATAAAGATAGAGCTAAGGGGAGTCCATACATAAGCCTGACGGATTTTTGTTTAAGCAGGAGATATTTACATTATGAATCTAAACAGAAATGGCAAAGATGCCAAAATAAGAACTTAATTTTAATGTGCAGCAAACTATACTATAATGTTAATACTGACATAATCAAATAGCTTATGAAGCAAAAAAAAAAGTATCTGAAATAAAAAATCCTCAGCATAAGTCACGACTCATTTTTTTTTCCTTTCTGTTTTCAAATACTGTTTATCCGATGCCTTTTACTGTCCACCAGTCATCTTTGAAAGATCTACTATCTGTCAGTATGTGGTAATTAAAAGGAATCCATAAGTAGTAAAAGTGTAATAATATGTGATCATTTTGTAGGTTTTAAACTTTGAGAGTAATCCTATCTACCCAAGTATAAATAAATGAAAAGCAGTAAGTTCTCCCTCATCTTTTCCCAGCAGGTAAACACGTACACACCTATTCTGAAATAGGTGATGAGAACAGACCTAAAGCACTTTCACTAGGAGATCATTAAAAATAAGGTATTATTGCCAAGCAGTATTTTTTGTATGTATGCTCTCTTTCTATGTAGAAAATTTAAACCAAACCATTTTATTCAGTTTCCTAAAGAAAAAAGAAAAAAGGCTGCTTGAGTCATACCTCTCAACACTTTCTGACTAATCATTATCTTTTTGTTTTGTTTTGTCTTTTTTCTTTTTTTGGCTGAACTAGTTACTAGATGTGAAGGCCCAGTGCTGAGCCTTATCACACCCTCCTATCAAGCTCAATTTACCCCGTACAAGTTTTGGAAGTACAGTTACAGTTCCTGGTTAAGACCCAAATAAGTAGCCTCGGGAGACTGGTACCAGGATTTTATTTTACATCAATTTCTTTTGTAGCTCCATAGATTTCATTGTGATCCTCCCAGCTCACCCTCTATCTATTCTTTCATACCAAGCCAAGGAAGGTTCCACACAATTTACAGTTCCCCTTTTTAATATTTTCTAAGAAAAGCCCTCTCCTAGGACAAGTTTGCAATGCCCGAAATACATGAATTAACTCTTTCAAAAGAAAAACAAGACATTTTTTAAAATTTAGCATCCTGCTTTTGAAAGAGGACAAAATTTAATATGCATTCAGACATTTTACATCGTTTTTAAATGATTAAAATCAGGATAAAATGCAAAAAGGATGGGGAACCACACCTGAAAAGATAGTATTCCCTTGAGTACTCTTTCATAATACAGGAAGTCACAAAAACATGCAAAATAAAATTGCAAAACATACAATTTTTTTTCTAAAGTGCATATTATTATCATTTCAAATGGTTATAAAGAAATAACTTACCTGCTTGTGCATTTCTATATTCAACCCATAGGACATCTCATAATACTGTCAAAGAAGGAAAAGCAATTAATTTTGTGCCTTTCATCAGTCTCCCTAGTTTGTTCCAAATGTCCCAAGTATGTTTAAAACAAACAAAAAAGCCTCACCCAAAGCAAAATATCCATGATACCTATGCTAAGGAGGAAGACTTGGCTTAATAAACTAGCAGCCACCCTTAAATACGGACTCTAAGAGTAACTCACGAAACTAAGAAAATTAAGTTCACACGTAGCATTCTTAACATCTCCTGTTGCCTTTATACATCACAAGCAGATGAATCAAAAAGACCTTATGAAAATTTAGTACCATATGGACTCTAATTCCTAGGCACAGTGGGCAAGTTAATGGCAAGTGTCTCATACAAATGCTAACACTTTGAAGGAACTGTCCAGAAAGGTGATGTTACTTTAGAGTTCCGTTTCTCATTTTTAGTGTATTGCTCATGTTCATACATTCAAAGGAAAAAGGCTTGGTAGGAAATGAATGAGTTACTCTGGAGCCTTTATGAACAAGCATAAAAACATGCTTGGTAAGACTTCTGAAAAAGCAGATCTGATTTTTTTTTTTTTTTTTGGATTTGTAGTGTAACTGTCATTACAGAAATTCTGGCAGAACAAATTGGTTATACAGGAGACAACAACACTCCTCAAACCAATGTAACACCACAGAAATTGAAAACACACAAAACACGGGCAAATACACACACACACGTAACATAAAATGCGGGAAAAATTTGAAAAGGTATCTGGTGTCTTTTGATATCCATCATCATCTAAAAGAAACGAAACCTTAAAATTCTCACTGTATACAGAAAAATTGTTAAGACTGTTTGGAACAAGAGCAATAAAACAACAAAGAAAACCACTAACGCAAAAACATTTTGCTTGTGACTCTCAACAAAACATAAATGAGGGTCTTTTTTTTCCCCTCCCATCTACAAAAACAAAGCACAGAGGATTATACCCCACGCAGCTGAACTTTTTGAAAATTCAAATCAAAGCTGGTTGTCAGAGGCAAGTTATAACATCCTGGAATTACAGGTTGCTAATGATCACATTCCCACAACCCCAACTGCACTGGCACGCTGTGACAGGGATCTATCCTGCAGCCTCCAGCCATCTGAACAGATCCTTGCTTTTGGTATCCTAAACTAATAGGCACTTTGAATTTGTGACACAGTTTCCTTACCATGACATAATGCCGCTGCATCTCCGTCTTCTCACTGGCGAGTTTCTCACATTCCAGCTTTAGGCTGTTCAAGACATAATGAAATCTAAGTACAATGCAGACCTTGACTTACATTCTTCAAATGTAAATAGACGTTCTCTCCTCTAAATCATCACCTACAAAATGCCACATCAACTATCTTAAATAGCACCCTCATTATTGAAGGAGAAGTGGTGGGAGAGAAAGGGGTGACTGGAACCAGCCTGGACTTGCCCTTTCAGTGAGGATCAAATGTGGGGTTTTGTTTAAGAAAAAAATCCTCTAGCCAATTTAATTCCAGAACCGCATCCAGAAATGAACATTCGCTAAATTCATTTAATGAAAGAAGAAAAAGAAAATAAAAATCAATGTGTACATACCCAAGCATAAATTTAAGTCCCCCAAAATGTCACAAGGGAGTTTTTTTCTTTAATGTTCCACGAAGAGATTAACGAAAATATGAATCAATCATGTCTTATGAATGATGTCTTATTTGTTCCCTCCAAAACAGAGACAAGTTGAATACCACCACCCAGGGGCAAAGTGTGGATCGGGTTCAGTGGCTCGTTTTGGTTCTTGCATTTAAGAAATAAGAATTACACGTCATTAGAAAGCCAGCGAAAGAAAAATATTTCAAAGGCACTCTAAGTCTAACGATCGCCTCTAAGAAGAAAACATTTTTTTCAGCATAAAAGTAATGAAATCGCTCACTTGCGACTTCCCAGGGCTCTCGGCTCATGGTATTTCAGTGGAATGGCAGAAAAAAGTGAGACGGAATCAAGCCCGAAGTAATAAAGAACCAAGGAAGTCAAAAGGCCCCAGAATCTTCCCAACCTTCCATTCTCCCGGCCCCAATAAATCAATATCGAAAGTTTGGCCTCAGCATTTTCCAAGTCTCCCCAGTTTCGATTGTTCTGCCTGCTTTTTATTTATTTACAGGAGAAGGAAAGAATGCTTAATTTCTTTACACCTGCCTGAGGAAAAGAGGCCTTGACTTGCCCTTTCTGCCCACAAGTAAAAAACGATAATATCACCTTTGTGGCGGCCAAAAAAAAAAGGGGGAGGTGGGTGTTTGTATGTGTATGTGCGGAGGGGGGGAGACAAGAGCTAAGCAAACAGGAGGATCAGCTAAAGTCAATATCGTTACCTGTGGTATTGAGCCTGTAAAAACTGAAACTCTTCCTTAATCCGATCACAGGACTCGGAAATTGTAAATTTAAAGGGTTGAGCAGGCTGATGCGGTGCCTAAAGAACAACAATAAAATATTTAATTAGCCCACATCACAGGCGAGGCAGGGAGATGAAGAAAACACACCACGCGGCGCTAGCGGGGGGGGGGGGG
>LNAC01000745.1:564244-675436 GCA_002007465.1 Ailurus styani
AGCTCCGCGCACCAGCGCCCGCCGGCAGCGCCGCCCGCCCGCTCGCTCGCTCGTCCCACTCCAAACTTTTTTTTATTTGTCTTTTAATTGGTTGTTATTCCTCCGAATGAATGATCTCTCTCTTCTTTCCTAAAAGCAAACACAAACTCCTTTGGTTCGGAAGAGGTCTCGGCGGTGCTTTTTGGTTTCTCTGGAGATTTTTTCACTTCACGGCAACGATCTTTTAAAAGGCACCTTTTAGCTTCTTTTACCACATCTCATTTCCTTATTTTTCTTCCTTCCTGTTTTCTTGTCTTTTTTTTTAACCCCAATTTGAAGGGGATTATAAAAATAAAAGAGAGTGAAACGCTTGCGGCTTTTTTTTTTAATTCTCTCCTTTCAAACTCTGCGAACACCACCTCAAAATAATATACAAGTGTGTGAGAGAGGGGGAAGAAAGCAGCCAACAGCCCAAACACCCGCTCAGAACAGCTCTAACAACACGCTCTGTGTAGGTGACTTCTTTGACCAAATTTAGCAGCAGCTAATCATTAACATTCTGATACATATTCACAACCGTCCGTGGAGGGACCGCAGAGCATCCCGGGAGATGTAGTCCACCCCCGGCGACCGTGGTTGAGGATTCGGCCAGATTGACTACAATCACCGGCCCGCCACGCGACCGCTCTGGGGCGCTCTCCTAACGCCCCGCCCACCCTCGGCACGGTAGGCGGCTCCAGCAACCAATCAGAGATGGCTGAACATTAATCGCCCTTCTGTGTTACTGCCCATCATTTCACTGCTGACAAATGGCGAGCCAGAGGGGAGGAGCTGGCCGGGCTGAAGCCCACGTGGGGGCCGGGCGTCGTCCGCGGTTCGGACCAATGAATGGAACGGGATGGGGTTAGCGGAGGCGGAGCGGAGATGGCCCGCCCAAGGCGGAGCTTCGTCTTGGCTGACGTTCCTTAGCGCGAGCGTTCGAACCGGGGAAACATTTGTTCAGCTGTCAATCAAAGTAACGTGGGCCTGGGAGAAGCGGTGGCGGCCGCTGCAGCTGCTGCTGTTGCTGCTGCCGTGGCTGCATCTTTAGAACTGGGTGTTGGTGGCGGTGGCGGCGGCAAAATAAAGAGGGTGGTAGGGGCGGTAAGACTGGAGGTCGGGCAGAAGATCTCCTTCCGAGTCTTGTCCTCCCACCCGCCCCCCTCCAACCCAAACATCCTCGGCCCCCCGCTCCTCGGCCGCGCCAGGAATGCGGACTAATTAGGGTCCAATGTCTCCTTAAAGAGACAAGCTCGGCCTTGTGTAACGCGCCGAAACCCCTGTTGAGACAAGAGAGGGAGGATCACGCCGATCCCACTCCGTTCGGTTCACATCAATTTTACGCGCCGCTGGAGCCGGCATAATTTTCCGTGTGAACGCGGACTCGAGCCCCTGTTCTTGTTTAGAGCAGGAGACTGAGCTGCGAGACGCTTACCGGGGCAGGGGGCCAGGGGCGCGGGTGGGGAGGGCGCCCCTCCGAGCCCCGAGAGGGCTGGGGTTGCCGTTTAACCCCGAAGTGGGGCCGGTTTCCCCAAGGAACTATGCGAGGAAGCACCCCAAGTCGATCCTCTCGGGGCCGCGGGGCCGTAACCGTGGAGTCTCGGGGTGGGGCTGGAGGCCCGGGGGCAGGGGTCGCCCGATTCCCCAAGAAACTTTGTCGAGGGGTGCCCCCCGCACTCCGCACTAGGGCAGTGTCGACGAGGTACCTGACGCAGGCACAGGGTAGAAAACGCCCCTGCGCCCCTGAGACGTTCCTTTCCCCCGGATCAGAAACAAGAAGACTGACCCCCTGTCTCCTGCTCTTTGGAGGAGCAAGTCAAGTTTGACGCGGTTGAAACGGGCCGGGCCACGCGGGCCACGAGACAGGGCGGGTCGGTCGCCGCAGGGACAAGTTCCGGGAAAGTGGGGGTGCGGCGGGGGCAGGGGCGTTTTTAGGGAAGGGGCAAACGAGGTGGGGACAGACTCCGAGGCAAGAGACGGCCCTGGGCAGAAAGCGCCTTCACCTCTACACTTCCTCCAGCTAGGGGTAGCTCCCTGGTTTAAGGGGAGTCGCTGCGACTGGTAGCCTTTCCTGGTGAGCCTCTAGCCTTCGGGGGCGTGGAGGAATTCAGAAATTCAGAAAAAGTCTAAAGGCTAATTTAAGGGTCTGTTTTGGACGTTCATTTCTCAGTGTCATTTGCCTACTCTAACTTGAGACATTGCCAGAGATGCTTCACCATTAGTGGAAAACCAGTCTTGGTGATATTCCACGCCTCAGTGGACAAATCAATGACTTACTGCCCAACCTAACACATTCCGTGGGCTTCTCCCTGTGCTGGGCACTGTGGAGGATGGGTGCAAAGGAAGGCTATGATAGTCTTCACATTGTGAACTCCATCTCCAGATACTGTCAGCAGTTCAATTCAGCAAATACTTTCTCCATCCCCAAAATAAGAGGATGGAGAACTCGGGACAGTTTTCTTAACCTCCTCTGTCCCATATGCCCGGTCCAAAATGAGATGTGCTGTAAGAACACATACACACTGATTTTGAAGAGTTAATACAACAACAACAATAACAACAAAAGAACATGAAATAGCTCAATAATTTATCATGATTACATGTTGAGATTCTAATATTTTGCATATAACTGTTTAAACAAAATATGTCACTAAAATTAATTTTTGTCCGTTTGTTTTTAATTTTTTAAACCCAGATATTAGGAAGGTTTAAATTACTTGATATAGCTCACATCCTTTGGACAGCACTACTTTTGAAACATTCCTAAGAACCAAAAATTAGAAGACTTGAGTAATACAGTTTCTACACCAGGACAGTGAATTTTCTAAGAACACCAGGAACAATCACATTTTATTCTAGGGTTGGTTATTTGCTCCCAGTGGAGCTTTTCAATAGTTTGTTAAATCACCCACGGTGCCTCTGTAGGAAGTTCCATGTTATCTATTCTTGCCAGAATGTTAGCAAAAATTCCATGAGAACTGGAACTTGGTTATGTTCATGACCACACTCCAGATGCCGAGAATGATGTCTGGCACATGGTTGGTGCTCAGTAAATATGTGTTGATTGCATTCATGAGTAAACACCATGTTGTGTCAGCACAGAAAGCTTCTGTATCATTTGGGCCATATTTATTGAGATTCTATGCAGTTATATCCCAGGACAGGGAATGAGAATCCTAATAATAGAACCCGAAGAACTATTTCAAAGGGTCAATGGACCAAGGGGAAACTGCTCTGTTAGGAAATCTCAAATAACCAATGGCAGGGACCACTCTCCTAAACTCTTTCAATAGTTTGTGTCAACAGAAAAGTGACAAGAAATCAGGACGTTTTTTAACTTTTTATTCTTTTTATTAAGTGCAGTTTTGAAATACTGCCCTTGAATGTGTTTCACACTTTGCTCATTTGGCAGCTCTACATTACAGTGAGGTCTCAGAAAGTTGCCAAATGAAGCCACCGGTGTCCCAGAAGAACACAGAAAGCAGGTGAGGCGAACAGCTGCTTTTGTCTCTTCTGCCCTCTGCTTGTGCTTTTCTCTCTCTTTTTAAGTTTGTTTGTTTATTTGTTTTTAGTAATCCCTACACCCAACATGGGGCTCGAACTCACCACCTGGAGGTCAAGAGTCACATGCTCTGCCAACTGAGCCAGCCAGGCACCCGTGAGGTTCCCTTTTTGCACTTTTTATAGACTGTTGAACCAAGCTGTGTAGTCAGCTGGGGGCTTATCTTTTCGTACACAGTGGGGAGCTTCAGACTTTTTATGTGGGTGGGACTCAGCAGCAGCATTCCTACTGGAAGCTAGGCCTAGGGTTCCAATCTTAATGTCATGTATGCAAAGCAAGCACATTATTCATTATTTTCTTTTCTATGATATAAATTATGTATTCCTCCCCCAAATACTTTTTAAAAAATATTTCATTTATTTTTTTGACAGAGAGAGAGAGAGAGATCACAAGGAGGCAGAGAGGCAGGCAGAGAGAGAGAAGGAAGCAGGCTCCCCGCTGAGAAGGGAGCCCGATGCAGGGCTCTATCCCAGGACCCTGAGATCATGACCTGAGCTGAAGGCAGAATCTTAACCCACTGAGCCACCCAGGCACCCCTCCTCTGCCAAATACTTACTGAAAAAAAAATTTTCTGGCCTAACATGTGCCAGGATAAGGGAATGTAACAATAAACTGGCTATTTTTTATTTGTTGTCTCTCAGCTTCAAATTCATCCTCTTTGCCTGCTCTGTGAAAATAGATCTGGGCCCTTTAGTTTCCTTTGTCAACTGGTACCAAAGCCTTGTCCATAGAGGGCGCTAGGGAGACATTACAAGAGGAAAGGGTTTTGCTTCCTGATTCTGGTGTGCAGGCCAGGCAGATTACTACAGCACAAGGCGGAATCACTGTGGCTGCACCCAGAAGCCAGTAGCTTCCCCCACGACCCTCCTTGTGTAGTTTCACAGCAGAGTGCGTCTGCTGAGACATTCCCTGATCGGCTTTCTTGGCACCCCAAAGGATCAATTTCCAGTCAGTTCTGGAGTGTGGATTTCTGGCAGGTTTCAGAATGCAGATGTCCATCAGGGTCTACCTGCTCCAGCTGTGCCCTCCGGAGAAAGGTCTGGATTTCAGCCATAGGATGTGTGTGTGGGTCTTGGGAAGGCTCTTTCTGAGTCTTCTATGTCAGCCCTAGAGGGAATGGCTGTTGCTTATATCTCCTATTTCTGTGTTCTTCAGGGTTCCCTTTACCTCTTATTTACCAGCCCCTCTCTACTCCCATTTCCTGTCATAATTAATAAATCTTTATATTGAACTACTCTTGTTCAAATTACTGTGTAATTGGACTCAGACTGATGCAGTAAACAACATATGCACAGTCTCTTCCCTTTGGTGACTTACATTCTGATTGAAAGAGGCAGACAAACAGTTGAATGAGTAACCACTAATATAAAAGTGATGGTATGGGCTATGAAGAGAAATAAAGCAAGGTGGGCAGATAGGAGTTATTCTCATGGCAGTGGGCTTCTCAGAGGGGCTGCCAAGAAGGAGCCAGCCATGGTAGAGATCGCTAAGCAGCAAGCCTCGGGTGGATAGAAAGGCCCCATCTGGGGAAGTGTTGGTGAATGTGAGGATTTTCAAAAGAGTAAAAATAGCATAGGACCAGGTCACAGCCACATCCATATGTCCAGATCACATGGAATGTTTGACATCTGATAAAGGCATTCGTTTTCTCTTCTGAGTGTAATGGGAAGCCATGTGGGAGGGGGAAGGATTATAAGAAGGGAGTGACAGGATCATTACAAATATGCAACTGGTCCGTAAGTGCCCTTACTCATACTTGGCCCTAAGATTAAGAAAACATCTTTTTCCATATTAAAGAACATTTACTACTTTTATTTGGGGCAGCTAATACAGACTATGAAGGCAGACATCCCCTTAGCACTGGCACTGCCTAACCCCACTACTGAGTGATGGATACATTTTAATTTGAATGGAGGCCATTTATGCAATTTGGAAATGTCAAGCTCTGCCTCCAGTGTACCACTAGAACAGCAATAATCATTCATAGAGAATCCAGGACATGTAGATTCATTTCTAGAGCAGCAATTGATTTGCCACATAACTGACCATGCACCATTCTCCCATCTATGATAAGATGGGCATAACCGTATAGTGCTGTCCTTAGTCAAAAGATTTAGTATATCAATGTCAAAGAGAATGCCAAATTTCTAAACTTGCCTGGTGAGGCAAAGCCTCATCTCTGCCAGCTGCCTCTGTGCTTAGTGGTAGAGGCTACCAAGCTATCTTTGTATTGGGATGTCTCTTCTTAACTTGGTGGATAAAAGGCAAGTGGGGACCCATTACTTTCTTGGGTAAGGGTGGCACTTGGTCTGGAAGTAGGGTGGACAAATGTGTATAGAGACTAAGGTGGTTTCTGGGAGTAAAGAATTCTTATTGAAATGCTACATTGTTTGAACCCCTCCATGTGGAGGTCTCTAATTAAGTCTACTGGCAAGAAGGAACACTGAAACCTTTCTCTTCCCTCCTGGGGAAGCACAGACACGGTGGGGTATGGGGCGTTGTCTAGAATTCACCATGAAGTCAATAGGAGAATGGACCAGTGAGCTAGGTTCAGCATCAGTAGCTACAGTTGCAGGGGATATGGATCTTTCTTATTCTGAAAGAAGTCTAGGTTAAAGATAGAAAACCCCTTTGGCTTACTCGTGCTAGTGCTAATGGAGCGCTTTGGAATAAATGGCTGTATGAGGATGATAAGGATCTGGAGAGGACCCCCTGTCTTCAACAGTTACACCTTATGTCAGCAATAGTTCAAGTGTCTAAGACAGACCCTGAACTTCTAGCCAGGCTGAACAATTAACTGTTGACAATTTGTCATACCTAAAAGGATCTGTGAATTTATTTATACTCCAAGCTTATAAAGCAAACTATATGTAAGAAATACACTTATTAAAAAGGACCTTCTTGGGGTGCCTGAGTGGCTCAGTCAGTAAAGTGTCTGACTTTGGCTCAGGTCATGATCTCAGGGTCCTAGCATTGGGCCCCACGTTGCGTTGGACTCCTGCCTCAGTGGGGAGTCAGCTTGTCCCTCTGCCCCTCTCCCCTTTCATGAGCATGCTCTCTCTCTTTCTGAAATAAATTAATAAAATCTTGAAAAAAAATTTCCCTCTTGCTCAAGAAAAATTCACATTATATTTACTTTCCTTGAATCTAGAAGAGACCCTTAAGAGATACTTTTGTTCCACACCCCACCCCGCCTTAAAGCAAACAAAGAATTACTCTTGCCACTTTAAAGATTAATCAACTGAGGGTCAGAAAGAAGCTACTTGCCCAAAGCTATACAGTTCAGAAGTACAGAAGCAGAGGTCAAACTTCTGTCTCCTGCCTCCTTTTTTCATCCCCTGTCTAAAACCTGCTTTCCACAAGTGGGTATTCAACTAAAGTATGTGATTTAAGCATTCCCCAACTCACCTGCATGGTTTACTCCTTTTCAAGCAGAGATTTTATTGCTAAAATGGAGGTGGAGGGTGAATCAGGGAGGTGGCTCTATTGCACCTGCCAGGAGACAAAACTTGAACCTGAGGCTTCCCATGGATGCATGAAGCAAATCTCACTCCCTCCGCCCCTCCAGTCCCCAGCCTCAGAGTCTCTGCAGGCTTGATAAGCACAATTCAAGAGAGGAGAACGATGCTCAGGCACCAGTCCTTCCACTTTCCACAACAGCAGGGCTCACACCCACTCCGCTGCTCCCACCACACCACCCCACAGGCGCCCACTCATGCTATCAAAACAGCCTGCAAGGCAGATATTCCAAGAGAAAAATTGGATTCACTTTCTGAAGTGGGTGGCATGGGAATGGGGTAGGTGTAGGATAGTATAACTAGATACCATACTGCTTTATATGAGAAAATCAGTCATGAAAGTCTGGTATTCTTCTCATAGGAGTCAGGGCTCAGTTCACAATCTACCACGATCTGGTCAACTTTGGTTAGTCCCTTTAACCCTTCTGACTTCATCCTTGGGATGTTTCCTCCACAGAGAAGATAAACCTCTCCCCGCTAAATGCAAACCCCTGCAGCCCCTGAAATGTTTTATTGTATAATTAGGAAGTTGCATGAAACAGATAGAATGGATTTTGATTCAGGATCACCTGCTGAGCATGATCGCTTTTTCTTTCCCTTTCTTTAACACTTCCAAAGAAATGAACTTCTGGAGTAAATATTACTTGGGGTAAGTGGAAGCAGACACTTTTCATTGAGATGGATTAGTTGTTTTATAAAGTGATCAAAAGTGTAAGGGCTATAATCTCAATACTGGCATGTTGGCTCTCACTGCTATAATTTAATTCAGGACTTGTCTTCACTATTATGGAACCCAGAACAATTCTGGTAAGTCACATGACTTCTTTTAATAGAAATCCTTGTAAAATAGTGTGAAGGAGCCATCATTCACAGTGTAATATCTAGCCTAGTGCACTACAACTTTTAGAAAAGCCTATAATTCTGGGAAATTTTTATCCATGGAGACACCCTACACATACACCCTCCATTGCTTGGCTTAAGTAGAACAAGATTTAAATGCTTTTGTTATGGGTTTTTATTAAATGTGTCCACAAGATAGACCAGTGGATACTTAATTTCTGTATGAACCACGAGCATTTACATAGTGTGTCACATATTATTGTATCTGGAAATACGTAAACACCTTGAGAGATGGGAAGAATGGGTATGAAAACCTCCATTTTACAGACTAGGAAACTGACTTTCAGAGAAACCAATGGCCTCTTGAAGATTATACAACTAGTAAGCAAAGAGGAATCAAACTTGACCCTTCAATTCCACTTCTTCCCACGCCACTAGAGCTGCTTTTTAATACCATCGTTTAATTATAAGGCATCATGCTTTACAAAGTGTTTCCTCATGCCTCTTCCTTCCTTACAAAACACTGTTTGGTAAGGAGAGCAGGTATCGTGACTACCTTACAAATGCGAAAACTGTAACTCAGAGGAAAATGGCTGGCCTGACTCGCTTGTGTATAATATGGGTACCTACCAACTCTATGATCTAAATTGATACATATAGCCATATATAATAATAGTTAGTATCCTACAATATATATACTTAGAAAATATATAGAGAGGTGTTATCCCTATAACCCATGTGTCAGTTAACTTGATATCCTCATCTTTCAGCCTGCTGGATTCCTTGTTCTTACAGCTTTCGACAGGAACAATTCACCACCAACCCATGCACAGTAGGAAATCCATCCTCCGGGGATTCTGGAGGTTCTCTGCTTCTCTTTACCATCCCTGGCTGTGATCTCTTATTTCTGGTGAAATCTTGATCTCTACATGATGCCCCCTGCTCCTCTGTTCCTTTTCCACACCAGGCTATCTTTCAGGCATTCTCTCGTCTTCTGACGTACCCTAGACCCAAGCTGTCTGTGATGAACACTTTTACTGAAGGTTTGGGTGACGGAGTTAACAACTCAGTAGGGCAAGCAAATGAAAGTAGAGTATTAGCCATCCCTCCCCCTTGGTTATCTCTACCCCCCGCCCCCCACCCCCCGCCGCCGACCTGCTCAACTGCAGACAGTACCCAACAATCATTCAGTCTAGCAACCCTCCTCCACTCATCCCACCTCATTCCATAGGACAGGCACCACCACAGTGACCCACATGACGGGCATACATTTACTTCCCCAGTATAGTTGCTACTGTGTAGCACTTTCATCCCAGAGGGTTGATTTCTGAGTCTAATTTTTGCAACACCTATGTAAGAAAGGGAGACATGCAGAGATAACTCGTTCCTTCTCCATTCTCGATTTGTAACCCAAACTGAGGCACTTTTTAGAATTCATCCAGCGAGAATTTAAAGAGAAATTAAGGCTTTGGAAAGGGAAGCCATGCTGGAAATAATCTTATAATCTCTAGGAATGACGTTCATCAAGGATTTAAACAACAGCACAGACTAGTTTTCCTTTACAGGCTTACCAAATTTGGTACTTATGCTTTCTTGAAAGGAAACAGTTTGTTTTTAATTCCTTGGAGGATGTTATATTCTTTGAAAATTTTAAGATATGTAATTAATCATGCAGAAAATGATTTATTATGATGGTAATTGTCACGTATAAGTATAGTTTAATAAGACATTGAAATGTAAAATAAAGAATTGTCAAATATTTATTAAAAATTGTAGTTAGAAGCATTTTTATAACATTTAGATTGCTATGAAGCAATGTTCTCTAACAGCTTGCTCCAAAAACAGTAAACATGTGAATCACGTTGTAAAAATTAGCCAGCCTCAGAAATCAAATCTAAGCTATGAAAACGCTGGATAGTAACAACCGTACCAGCTAAAGGTATGCTAACTGTACATTTTCTATCAGTTCTAGAGCAAAATGTTTATGATAGCCTAACACAAACAACCATACTGAGCATGGAGCTTTTGAAAATTCACTTTCTGTTGAATGAAGTATGTTAGTCACATACATTTTTGAATTATTTATGCGATGCTTAGGAAAATTTATAATCAAAGTTGCATCAAAGTAAGTTTAATTAAATTTTTATTATCTGTAAAGCTACTGCATGCACAACTAGAACTTGACTAATTATTAAAACCAAATAGATACAAAATCATAGCATCGGGAGGAAGAATTGCCAAATAAAATACTAAAACTAGTCAATTCAACTGAAAATTTAAATAGCGACTAAAGAGGGATATGTAATTTTATTTTAACATTTTGAGCATCAAGACTTCTCGTGCTGGAAAGTGACTGATTTCTCTTACGAACCTTGCCTCGTGGTCTTCTGTGATATCTTAGGAAGGACCTGTATTTATTCCACAGTTGGGTTACAGGGAATCAGCCACTGGCAACCACATTTTTTAACAAGGCCCACAGAGTGGGCCGGACACTACCATACAAATGATCTAATACAATATCTTAAACTCCACCTCATTTTCATTTTAAAGGTGAGTCCATGGACTCTTGAACAAATGCCCTTACTCACATGAATCCACCCAACCTGCATATCGCACAGGAAGATTCAATCTCAGGACTGTTTTTAGAGAAGGTTTTTTGGTTTTTCAGCTGGTTTGTTTTTTGCCGCTTCCGAACCACCCTTTTTTAGGTCAAAAAGGAATAAGACATTTAGATACAGAACTACGATATAAAATACCTCTTGTTTTCTTCATTTTGTTTTCAGGGAATCAGTTGTGGCTAATAATGCATTTTATATGTGTCTCTCTATGCTGTGCAATCTTCTTTAGAAGAATTTTGATATGAAACAATGAGTCAACAAATGTTTGCTAAATTTATACTTCCTCCATTGAAAATATTAAATCCTAATTCATTCAAATTGTTTTGATGTTCCGATGAATAATCAAATGACCCATCCTCTAAGCCCATCTCTTTTTTTATTTATTTTTTTATTCTCAGCAGAGGAATAATCACTAAAATTAGTGTTTAAAATATAGAACTAGGAACCATACTTAACTAACTATCCAAAGCCTGTTGTCAACATGATACCCTGGGAATTTGGAAATATTTTAAGTTTTAGACATGGTAACATGCAAAAAAATCCAGTCATAAAGGAAGTTATTATGAATAGGAGATACACACAAAGACACACATGCACACACACGTCCATATGAATATCAACAGTTGATTTCATACATAATTTCCTGCCTGCTGATGACTATCCCCAAATCTTTGTTTAATTATGGAGGAAAACTGGTAACACTTAATAATATAGTTTAATTAGCTGTATTTCTTATATTTAGACTAATAATCAGTGTCCTAATGTACTTGTTTTGATTAGATAATAAAGAAGCAAAATAAGAACAAGGCATAGTACTGTTTGAGAAGATCCTTGACACATTTTAGTTTAACTGTTTCATAAAGATTCTTTTTTCTCAGCAAGGTTCATTTGAGTCTACCGAAAAAGAAAAAGAAAAAAAAAGAAAGAAAAAGGAAAAAAGATCTCAGATTCTTAACTTTTTTTGTTTTTGCTAACATACCTAAATTTGCGAGAGAAAGAAACATCAGAAAAGTCAAAATTTCATATCAAAGTCGAGGACAGAAATAGCCAAATTCAAGTGTTTGTTTTCTGAAGCACTGCTGAATCCCTTGTCCAGATTGTACCACGGAGGGCTGAAAGCAAAACACGGCTGGATCTATCAAACAATCCCTGACTCTGTTTATAACAATTGAAGCTGTGCCTTTCCTATCGGAGTCCCATCAGAAAGGGGAGGGGGGAGGAAGAGATAAGCCCCTGAGTGAAATAGTAGCCTTGACCAGCAACCAGTCACTTCCTGCAATCAAACCCATGCTAGCATGTGGCTTGTTCAAATAAAAATTACTGCACTGGAGCCAAACAAGGAAAAAGTAATTGATAATGTGTGTGTGTGTGTGTGTGTGTGTGTGTGTGTGTGTGTGTGTGTGTGTGTGTTTTCTTTCTTTTTTTTTTCCAGAAACCATCCATCCATCAAATGTGTCAGTCCTTCATAATACTTTATTTCCCTTCTGAACAAAGATCTTTAAAATTCATTGTGTGCACTTAAAAACAAAGTGTCCTTGTGCTGGTTTATAAAGATTCTCTTTTAGTTTGGGTTTGTTTTGTTATTTGATTACATTCCCTCCCATCCTGCATTTTTTTTTTTTTCCAGATAGTTGCTGGAAATTTCTGCCATTCTTAAACAAAGCATCTTTGTGCTGTATCAGCTTTCATTTTCCTTGGATTGTATTTGGATGATGCCTTTTCACTGACTTCAGCACTGGAGTTTTGTAGCCATAGCTTTAGTAAGTAGACTGTAACAAACAGATTCTTGGGCCCTTTTTGTGTGTTGCATCCTATTAACCTGCTGGTGGGAAATGTTACACAGAGTTAGGCACAAGAGCTGTTACAAAGAGAATAAAAACCTGGTGAGGAAATACTGGGTCATGCTTGCAGCTAGAGAAAGCTGTTAACAATTAGTGACCATTAAGACAAAATTTTTTTCCCACTTGAGAAATCCCTCCAATATATGGGAAGATCTCTTAACTAATAAGTTTCATTTATTTTTAGGATCCGTTTGCAAAATAAATAATCAGTATCCCAAAGAAATGTCTGTAATGTGAATTTCAGTGGCATTCACTCCTGTTATTGATGACTTCCATATTAAAGTGAAGTTTAGAAGGATTAAGTGCCCCCTACACACACAATTTTGCTTCAGTGATAAAGGTCCCACTTTGAAATGCACATTTAAAGAAATATGATAGTTCCCCTTAAATTATATTTTTAAATGAAAGTTATGTGATCAAAACATTGCTACTGAAAATAGGAGAAATAATTAATGACGTTTTAGTGAAGAAAAATACGAAGGAAGGAAATCTGTAGGATTCTGTAAGTTTTTACTTCATTGAACTACCTATTCATAAGTCAATGTTATCATTGCATGATCTCTTTTGTATACTTCTGGTACTATCAAACTGTTGACCTGCCAATTACCTTAGGTTTATATTTAGATTTTTGTCACCAGTGTCTTGGGACAGGCTAGCCAGGAGAAAGGCCCTTCATGATAGTTGTTCCTTGTGCAGCCAGCTATAAGCCCTGGCCTAAGAAACGACTCCTATTACTTCACCAGGCTTCTCCGTAAAGTTTCTTTTTAAAGAATGCAGGGAAGAAAAAGCTTCAGTGGCTACACAAAAGCCCTACATTACAACAAGTCCTGCCCTTGGAATTTCTCTTTCTGCCTTCTCCAAGATAATAGGGGAAAAAAAGTCATATTTATACAATATGATAATTTTCTTTTTTTTTAAGAGTTGCATATGATTGCACTTTTTTTATTTTTATTTTTTAAGATTTATTTATTTGAGGGCGCCTGGGTGGCTCAGTGGGTTAAAGCCTCTGCCTTCGGCTCAGGTCATGATCTCAGGGTCCTGGGATCGAGGCCTGCTTCGGGCTCCCTGCTCAGAGGGGAGACTGCTTCCTCCTCTCTCTCTGCCTGCCTCTCTGCCTACTTGTGATCTGATCTCTTTCTGTGTCAAATAAATAAATAAAATCTTAAAAAAAAAAGATTTATTTATTTGAGAGCGAGAGAGAGCAAGCAGGGGGAGGGGCTGAGGGAGAGGGAGAAAAACCCTGAAGCCACTTCCCCTCAGAGCAGGGACACCTGTGCAGGGCTCCATCCCTGGACCCTGAGATCACGACCTTAGCAGAAATCAAGAGTCGGCCACTTAACAAACTGAGCCACCTGGGTGCCCCAACAATTTCCACGTGTAAACTCTATTCTGCCTGGGAGATACCAATACTAGAATAGCAAAAAGAAGCAAATATTCACTCCTCATCCAAAGATTGCAACACAAAGAAATACAAAAGTGTATAGGGCCTCAGGGTTATTTTTGGTGGGAGAGATATCAATTTGGAAATGGTAAAGAGGTTAACTATTAAGTCAACAGCCACTGTGGGGACCCCTGAAAACGAGGTCTAAGTTTTCTGTGGGAAATTGCCAAGAAAGTCAATGATACAAATTCTGTCTTCAGAGGTACTCATAAAAAGGAGCTTTGGGAATGAGTGCAAATATTTTTATTCTTTGTTTTTCTGCTAGAATTTACTGCATGTCAGTTTTGCCCATTGCTCCATGCTAAGCCTAGTGGGGAGATAAAAATGAAATAGCATAATTTTTTGGTAATATTTTGACATGCTTGGGTTCCCCCCCTCCCCGTCTGTTTTGTTTTCCTTAACTAAACTCTTTCCCATTCCACCACAAGCATTTGAAAAGCTCACTTTCTACAAGTTTAGGATTGTTACAGAAATCATTCATGATGAAAAAAAAAAAGAGCTAATACTCAATTTCTGATATCCAAAAGAGGATTTTGTCACAAGTCAATGTAGGCTTGAAAGGCATGTTTTGTTGAAACAGAAAGGACTTTCCAAATTCATCGTACCATCCTCTCGAGAGCTAGGCATGGCTGAATAGGTCTCTTCCATGGGAGGAGCATGGAAGCTAGGCAGTGAAGCTTACCGCCCTGAGGTAGCAGGAGAATGCAGTGACAAGAAGCAAAAAGCCCCAAGCTTATTCTTCTGGGTCTGAGGGATTATGGAGAGAAGGAAGTGAGAGAGGAGGGTTAATAGTAGTCAGGCCCATGATGCCATCTTGGTTCTTGGGCCCGTGTTCTGTGGACAGGAACATATGTTACACACATAAATCATTCACCGATCATTCATATATTTTCACCCTTTTATATCTCTGAAACCAGGACACATCAGGATGTGTCACACCTTCCAAAGCACTGTTATTTTCTCTTTTAGTGGTATATAGAATGTTGATATAACTTAAACTCAAGAGCATTGTATATGCAGAGAAATGTTCTAAGTTGAAGTAAAAGGTGAAAAGAGGTACTTCTGCCCTCCTTTCCATTTGTGGCACTGTGAGGATAGCGCCTTATAAACCACCCTTGGCAGCCAAGAATGGCCATAGTAAAGTAAACTCACGGATACCCCGAAGTGACACATACCCCAAAGTGAGGCCTCCTGAACCGCTGTCTACTTCTCAGTGACGTGAATGAGACCCAAAGGAACCCAGGAAAGAAAGTCTGAAAAGTTAAGAAAGAGTTGGACAGGAACTATCTAGAAGGAGGACAGTCACTGTGTTAGGGGCAGTAATTGAGGACTGCCAGTCAGACTGTCTGGGCGAGGATTTTTGGACAGTCCTCAGCACCAGCAAAGCAAATGTGGGACTAAGTCACTCAGGAGAAGGCCATCTCCAGATCAAGAAAGAGAAAACTATCAGTCACTCTAGCTCTCTGCTCCAAGATGGGTTCACATCACCATCGCCTGGAGAATTCCTTGTTAGTCCCTCTGTAGCAGAGATCATGAGGACCCAGGGTAGACTCTGCTGATCTGAGGACCTTGTCACTGCCCGCCCCAACCCCAACCTCCCCAAAGCCACAGAAGTCCCAGGACCTTTCCCCATGTACCCAGAGGCCTTCTTGGGGAAAACAGGGAGAGGAAGCAGAAATCTGAAAGGTGGAACCTTTCTTCCAAAATAGACTGAGTGGTTTAGGTAGAGAAAAAGTAAAAATTCATGAAGAGGTTGAAATTTTCTGGGTTGTTAAATTTGTTTGTTTGTTTGTTTTTTCCGTTTTCCTCATTGACCAGTTAGGCATTTATAAAAGGAGAACAGTTAATGGAAAAATGAAAGAAACTGTCCTTTCCATCAACATCTGACTTGTACTGTGAGTGAACATGTGACTCCATAACCCCAGAGTAATGAGGTCGCTGCCCTCAAGAAGTCTAAAACCTACACAGTGATAATATGGGAACCTACATAAACATAACACGAGGAACCCATATCAAAGACCATCTTTCAAATATGCAAAAATTAGCAAATTATGATTCTATGACCTGTACTGTAATATTTACAGTGTTTTAGTTGAATCAAAGGATACTGTCATTATTAACGTTGTTTATACATCTTCGTATTCTTGATCCTGATTAAGAAAGAAACAGATCCTATAGATGGATCATGAGCCTTTAATAATAACAGTCAAATACACATGAAAACGAAGTATCAGCATTGGAGCAGACTACTGTCTGCTTGTTGCTGGGCGTTTTCCAGAAACAATACAAACTCGTATAAGAGCAAAACCTAAGCAGATATCCGAGACACATGGACAAGTGGTTTTGAGGCCCTGACAAGAGCACAGAATGACTTTAAGGGAGGTGGTGAATGGGACCAGGAGATGGTTCCTTCCTGGACGCATCAGCTCAGTGACCCACTCCAGGTACCGGAAGTCCCCACCTGATTCCCTACTCACAGCTGTGCTTCAAGGAGAGACAGGCAGGGGCAGCATGGCTTCCCACTCTGGATCTGGAGTTGAGTACTGGGGTCCCTCTGTCCTCAGTGGGGTCTTACTAGCTACTGGGAAATGCTTCCTTGGGCATGGAATGTAGCCTGCTTTGTTCTCCCCGCAGCCCAGGACTGAGGGGTTCTTATAGCTCTCCCACCACCCCAAAAGGTGAGGGTGCAGGGTGAACAGAATAGCTACCCAGTGGATAGACCATTCTGTCACCATGAGACAGGGCACAGGGAACATCCTTTTTAACGCAAATGAAGCCCCTTTTTAGAAAGCTGGGCCTATTGACTAAAGACCATTATGCTGGTGAGAACAAATGAGAGGAAGCAGTTAAACATGCTCTTTCCCCCCTTTTGTGTTTATAGCTGCCCAGAAATGAACATCAATATTTAAATGTCTGAATTATCTCAAGCTTGTAAAAAACCAATTAGTTACTCCATGGGCCCAGCGTCTGGGGCCTCCGCGGGGCGTAGGATGGGGCTGTTTGGTTCTTGCGGTCAGAGGCAGGGGGCCCCAGGAGAGGTCAGAGTGGCAAGGGTCATTGCTGGGTGAGTGGGGTCTCCTAGGACCATCTGTCCTAAAGGGGCAGGTCAGGGTGAGGTCAGGAGTCTGCAGCCGCCCTTGCAGGCTGTCGGGAAAGATCCAGCATGTGGAACTTGACGGGAGTAGCTCTACCCCAGAAACACATCACAGGTGGGTGCCTTCATTCTAGGCATTTAAGAAGCACCTCTGCCTCCAGGTAGATACGTTTAGGCTTCGAAGACCTCGGTCGGCCATAGTGACTGTGGTTCCTCTGAAGAAATGAGTCCTCCTCTGGCACCAGAGCTTCCATGTTTGTGTCTAAAAGTAAGGCCCCAGCTTCAGACTTGGCACATCCTCTGCAGGGACAAGTTGCTTGGCCAGGGGCAGATGGAATGGACCATGGGGACTGAGGCTCGTGTGCATTAGATTTTTTTTCGGCAGACATCACTGCTTTGTCTACCCAACATCCATTCACCCATTTCTTCCTTACTCACAACCTTTATCTGTTCATGGCAACAATAGATCTAGACTCACGTGGCATACATGATTTCCCAACCTCCATGACCACAGGGGGTGGTGGTGAAAGCAGGAGATTTCGGAACAATGTCTTCCAGAAAAGATGACTCCCCTCATCAAAGGGGACAGATGCCGCGGGCATGGCTCTTTCAGGTTTGAACTCAGACATGCTGTCTGGAGCCACAGGGGGATCAGCACTTGGCCGATTATAGCACAGAGGTCAGAGGTCACTTGGATTCCATACTTCCATTTCCTCAATGATTATTTATTGGAGCACCTGGTACATTTCAGGCTCCATGTACAAGACACTGACACGTGTCTCTGCTCCACATTCATCACTCCATCTGGTATTGCAACATCCATGGCTTGTTTGCAATAGATTTATTGCAATGAATGCATGAGATTATAAGATAAAATGGGGGAGGGGATTCATAGAAGATACGTGGCAATGAGAGTTTCACTGGGAGACTGGAAAATGTGACTTGACAATGGACAGAAGACGAGGAGGGAGGCTGAGCATTAGGAGGCATAGCCACTGCCGTCCCCAGGAACGGTCAAGTCATAATCAAGCTCCGGCCACCTTCACAGCCACCCCTGAAACTGTGACCCCCATCTGCCCAGTGCTGCTGATTTCCTCCTATAATCTAGAGCCAGTTTCTCAGGAGCAAGCATCAGATTCTGCTGAGCTTTTTCACCTGCCTGCACACTGGCAATTTCAGAAATGACTGGAAGCAGGATTCCATGCCCCCACTCTTGCCCTGTTGTTTGTCGATCATTAGTACTAGAATCACCCTCCCGCAGATGCCCCAATCTCAGTGCCTGAGGGCAACTCCCAGAGGAGACCGGGACACTCTGGGAGGAAGGATCGACTTAGGTAGCCAAAATAATAATAATAATAAAAAAAGCACATGACGGTCAAAATAATTGACATCGAGTATTACAGTTTCCAAAGTGGAAAACAGGAAAAATAGCTTTCATACACCATTTTAAGGTTTTCAAAGTTCATCCGATCTTCACCAGGCAGATGCAGGCGGAGCAGGGATTCTATCTGAGCTTCAGAAAGAAGAGATTCCTTTATAGCATGTAAGGTGTTCAGTTATTACCTGACTTTTTATGTTAAAAGAAAGAGATGTGTAACCTTAAGTACGTGACAATTTCAACAGGGGAATGACTTGAGCATATTTAGAGTGCAAACAAGATCTTCTGTCGACAATGTTGATTTATATATACAAATGAACTAGTTTTTTGAAAACTGAAGGTATTCTATTTGGAAGTTAAGGTGATTATTTTTCCTGGGAGGCTCGTCTCAAATTTTATCTCCAATGCTTATCAAATTCTCAAATGCTTATCAAATTCTCAAATTCTTATCTTGTAGAGACAAAGCCACAGAGCAGACCTAATCTTACACTTAATTGGTATAAAACAAGGATGACAAAACATGACATATGTCTTGTTACTGTCCTATCGCTTGACCTTCGCAGACATAGCTAATTAATCATGGCATTCTTTCTCAGAGAGTCAGGGCATGGTCTCAGAATTCCTTTCGATGTAACACTGACAGCAGCCCCTACCAATAATCAAAGCTGGCAGCCTCAGAGGAGCAGGGTTCAAAATGGTGGTGGAGGAGTCAGAGATTTCTTTTGTTTGTCCAGAATATTGATGCTCTGGGAAGAGCACACTTCTTCCTCTAGAAAAGTCCTCCAGGCATATGGTTCAAATCCTGGGCTTTTACACAGATTTGAAGCTTCTGGCTAACTTGCAGGGTGTGGTCTCTTGGAATTCAAAGTCCATCTCCATCAAGACTGAAGTTTTAGAGGATGTGGTAGAAAAATGTCATGATAGCGAAGTGTGGGGCCTCCTCTTAGGGCGCTCCGCGTGGTGCCACAAGAGAAAGACGTGTTCGGCCCATATTAAAGACAGAGCAGCAGGAGAACAAAACGGTTTTGCTAAGCGAATCCCTTTCTGTCCTCAGCAGTGGTCCTATAACTGAAGGTGTGGGATTCATGCACTGGCAAATTGCAAAAGTCTATTTCCCAGCCTAAGCTAAAGTGGGAGACTGGTGAAAACCCAGGGGATTTGGGAAGTCTGATCTCTCAGGTCACTCCCTGGCATTAGCTAAAGTTAGGGGAGAAAATGTTTTTGCTTCCCTTCCCTACCCACCCTTCCCAAGCACAAGGCAAAGGCAGGGATCTAATCCCTTAAACTAAGATCTAGGCATATAGAGACTAGGAGGAAAAAGTGATGGTGATGTTTAGTTCAAATATCAGGCTGGACCACAGTTCGGGCGCTGGTGACTGGGCAGATAGGATGTTGCCAGACAAATCTCAAATCTGGACATGGAAGCCAGTGATCGCTTAAGCACCAAGGAAATCCTTATACCCCTAGATGTGTACCAATTGTAGGCGAGCTGGATGCTTGAGGTGTTCAAACTTCTCCAAACCTCTCTCCCTTCTCTTGGGGTTCCTGCTGATGAAAATGGAGGAGGGAAATCACCCAGCTGGCAGAACCTGAGCTACCAGATTGGCCGATTAAAGAACTCAATATACTGCCAGGGAAATGATTCAACACATAGATGCCAATGAGACCTACTAACATCATCATTTATCTTATTATGCCTGACCAGCAGGGTATATTTTTTGTTTGATGGAGGATGCTAGAAACACTCTCCTGTCAAGGCCACACACATGCAATGCCTGAGGGCAATTCCCAAAGGAAACTGGAACACTCTGGCAAGGATCAATAGCATGCTTCAATGCCAAGTAGCATTTGTCCCAGCACGTGGCTTCTCTATCCTGTATTTCGATGTGGAAAGTTTTGATTAGCGTTATCTTTATTTTCTGCCATCATCAAATATTAATATCAGAAAAGTCACATTTATTCTTAATAAATAGGAACAGACATCACCTTGTGATACTGGACATTCAGCTATTTGCCCTGAGGTGGGCTGAATACATCTGTGTTTATATGGGAGATTACTGCATTTGTAAACTGGTGGCTTTGTTGGTTATCTATCTCCACAAAAAAATCTGTTAATGTGCAACCACAAAATTCAGTGGCTTAAAACAACAATCGTTTTATTTAGCTCATGAGTTTGTGGGTTGGTTGGGGAGTTTTTCAGTCTTGGCGAGGCTCGACTGATCTTGGCTGAGCATACTCATGTGTCTGCAACTCAGCTGGTGGGCTGGCTAGGGGATGTCCGGTCTAAAATGTCCTCACCTACAGTGATCTGGCTCTGCCTCCAAAGTCCGTCATCTTCCATCAGACTAGCCGGGGCTGGCTCTAATGTTGGTGGCAGGTTCTAACGTAAAGAACAGAAGCACACAGGGCCTTTTCACGCCTAGGGTGAGAACTAACCCACTGTCACTTTTGTCCTACTTTACTGGCCACATCAAGCCATAGGCCAGCCTGTGTTGAAAGGATGGGGAGAATCCACCTATTGATGAAAGTTGCTGCAAAGTTACATTGCAAAGAGTGTGGATAGAGGGCAAAGTGGGCAATTGGAGCCATTTCTGCAATCAATCAACCACAGAGGCTGTGCTGGGAATTATTTAAATATGAAGGAGACATTATTTGAGAGAGCTAGGTGCCCAAGAGATGGACAGTGGTAGTGATTTATCTTAAAGATCTGCTCAGCTAGCACTCTTTTATTCTTTTCCAAGTAGCACTCACTTCCTGTCTTCTAAGAAATGCTTATTTTAACCACAGGACTTACTTAAGAGAATGCTGACATCTTCCTATTGACTCTGCTTCCTTGGCCATAGTGATTAGCCTGAGGTGGGCACCTGATCCAACCTAGGTTAATCAGAATACTCCCTATCTTGCCTTCGTGCTTGGCTTGGTTGCAGACAAGGCCTAATTCAGGCTATTCAAAATACTTCCCAGAGTGGGAGAGCTGAATACCTATAAATCTAGGAAACTGTGACATCAGTCATGGCAACTGGGACAAAGCAAGTCTATGGTAATGCAACTGACATTCAGGGAGAAGCAGAGAAGAAAGGAGGAGAATGAAGTGTTGGGGGGCATTCCAGTTCCTGATACAGTTATCCCAGAACCCTATCACACTCATCCTATGAGTTGGTTTTGGAAGGCAACTCTTTCTTTTTTAAAAAAATAAATCAAGTTGGAAGCTGGCTCATTATAACCAAAGTAATCTACTATAGGTATAATTTGGGAAACAGTTCTCCTGCTCCAAAACATCCTCTTACCGCTTCACAACTAAGACCTAGACAGATAGAGTTGCCATTCTCTTTGCTAGCAATTCATTCTTTGTGTTAGGAAAGTGTATGAACTGGTATGAGCCATGTACTTTGACACCTCCATAGGTGGCCTGGGAGGCTTACCTTGAAAACCCGTTTTCACATATCAGCACTCAGCTCAATGTCATCCATATTTTTTTAAGATTTTATTTATTTATTTATTTATTTATTTATTTATTTATTTAAGAGAGAGAGAGAGAGTGTGAGGGGCAGAGAGAGAGGGAGAGAGAATCCCAAGCAGGCTCCATGCCCAGCATGGAGCCTGATACGGGGCTCAATCCCACAACTCCAAGATCATGACTTGAGTCGAAACTAGGAGTTGGATGCCTAACCCACTGAGCCACCCAGGTCCCCCCAGTGTCACTCACATTTTAAAGCCTCTTTTCCTTTTCTTTTTCTGCCACTCCAAATTAATGGATATTTCCCATTTGTGCTCCCCAAATATTTCACATATATTTCTAGGATACCATTCATATATCATATTCTGTGCTTGTAGCTCTATATGCATCTCCCTAGTTAATTATGATTACTTTCTTTAGGCTAAATTGTTATTTAAAAATCTTATTTACCTTTGTATTTTTGCATTGCTTTTAATAAAAATGCAAGTCTTCTAAAGGTCAGTCTATTAAAACTTTAAGCCATTAATATCTTAGCTTGAATTCATTGATAAACATTATTTAAGAACATACTCATTCAACCATCAGCTCTAAATCTTGGCTGCACATTAGAATCACCTAGGGAGCTTTTTAAACATATTGATGCTTGAGCCTCACCCCAGACCAATTAAATCAGAATTTCTGGGATAAGGGCCCAGGCATCAATATTTTTAATAGATTTCCAAGTGGTTTTAATATGCAGCCAGGATTAAGAACTACTGCCCTATATGTGGTTTCTATCCGTTACAAAAAGCTAAAGCCAAAGGAAAGATTCCATCTAGTTGGAAAGAAGCCTTCCTGAAAGTGATGACTTTTGAATTAAATCTTAATGGTTGGATAGAATTTCAGCAGGGAAACATAAGGGAAGAAAATGAAGGTGTGAAGATGGGGAGTACCAGCTACATATAGGAAATGGTACATGGTACGTCCAGCTTATCAGCTGTACCGGGGTACGATGAGACAGCATTCATTGAGTATTTACTCTTGTGCTAAACATTTTATACACCTTTCTCAATTAATCCTCATCACTATCTTCTGAGGAAAGAATTATTTTGTGGATGAGAAGACAGAGGCATAGACAACTTAAACACTTGCTTAAGGCCATACCAGTAGCTGGTGGTGGATCTGGGACTCAAGCCAAGGTCTAGACTGGTTTCTGAGCCAATGCTTACAACCCCACTCTAGCTCTGGGATCTTTTGGTTGCACCTGTTGGCAGCCACCGTTGCTCCCGGCCTCTGTTTTCTGCAGCTGAAGCTAGTAAAGCCCTCATGCACGGGTTCCGAACCATCAGATTTGTTGAGTGAATATTAACAGGATTAGTGCATTTGGTAGTGACCAGTGTCTCCCCTGCCAGGTGAGGCTTAACGTGGCCGCCCTCCAGAGTAAGCCCCGGTGGCCCAACCAAATGGCTAATTGTCTGCCTGCAACCAGGCAGAACCAATGGACTGGGGGAAACTAGCCTCGCCCTTGAGCTACAGTGTCACTGTGTCTCCTTTTGATGACCCAGATTTCCCAGAATGATGTCTCTGAAATATTTGTTTTATGTCTCCAATTGTCCATATTTAGTTCACTTGGGATTTTAAAAATGACCACAGGACACTGCTCCCAGATGCCACACTGTCCTCTCCCAAGCAGGCTATGGTTCCCTGACCACTTCCCATCAAGTCCTATTTGTTCTTTCTCCCAACTGCCCTCATACGGCTAAGCCACATCGCTGAACCAGCCAAAGGTAAGGCAGAGACTGGACTGTGTCTGTTAGGCTAAGCACTGAAGAGTCATTGTTAAAAGTCCTTTAATGGGAGAGCACTAGATCTAAAGGGAGATCAATAGTAGGATTTTTCTAGAACAAGAAGATGAGAATAAATGTAGATAAGAGATACATTATTTAGAAATCTCTTGTTGCATGTGATAGGAAACCCGATTTAAACTCACTTAAGCAAAAAATAAGGATAAATTAACTAATATCACTGGAAGTTCAATACTCATATTTTTAGGTACAGTTTGATCCAGGGGCTCAAACAACATTAGTAAATATTAGTTTCTTGGCTTTTTCTGCATTACATTCATGGAATCCATAAAGATGCCCTATAGCCCTAGGATTATATCATTGTTACTGCTAGTCAACCAAGCAGAGAAGACTTATTTTTTTTTTTTGGTGTACCTTCTCAAAACTCTGAATTAATTATGACTGGATCAGCTTGGGTTTATGCCTATCTCTAAACCAATCCATGTACCCAGAAGGATGGAATTTTGATGCTAGGGCAGGCCTGGTTCACGAGCCCACGTCTGATTGAATCAGTACAGCTCAGAAATTGAGTGCTGGGTCACATGATCCATCTCAAACCACATGACCTAAGATTGGGGATAGAGTAGCTTCTCAAAGGAAATCTGAAGTACTGTAATCTGGAGAAAAAGGGAACAGATACCAGAGAAGTAAAAACAACAAATGGTCATGACAGGAAACTATTTCAGAAGTCCAGGTCTGGCCCAGATAAAGTCTTCCCTGGCACTGGCGGAGACAGGACCATCTTCAGAAGCCTACAGTTTGGACATCTGCACTAGCATTTACTGGCACACAGCCAGCAGGCAAATAGATCAGTTTGGAGCCAGTGACTTCCTTCTCATCTCTTCTGCTATATATGGTTGAAGCTTTAGGAAATATCCAGCAACTTCTTATCCTTCCATGCTAATGGATATCATGGATAATTGAATCCCACTGTTAACCTCAATGTGTCATCTTCCATAACTATTTTAATTTCATCACCAACCTTTTTGTCAAAGCTGTTAACAAGTCATTAAATTAACTTACTGAAGGGTTCCATTTTTACATATTTTTCAGGATTACCATTCGATAAATAGAAAAATGAGCCAAGCAATACAGAGATGGAGAAGTATCAAGCCTCAACAATCTATAATTACCTGTTTATCCCTTGACATTCCAAGGTAAAGTGAGAATTGTTGTTTCTTTCTTCCTTTTTTTTTTTATTTCTGAGAGAGAGAGAGAGAGAGAGAGAGAGAGAGCACAAGCAGGCAGAGTGGCAGGCAGAGGCAGAGAGAGAAGCAGCCTCCCTATTGAGCAAGGAGCCTGATGTGGGACTCAATCCCAGGACCCTGGGATCATGACCTCAGCCAAAGGCAGCTGCTTAACCAACTGAGCCACCCAGGCATCCCTGTTGTTTATTTCTTTATAATGTTTTCATGTTTTGAGCACTGAAGGCTGTGGAGTAATATGGATAATGCTTGGATAACCCTCAGCTATCCATATTTGGTTATCTGTATTTGGTTTGGTCGATCAGAATGTTTTACAAAAGCAGCTTAACATGTTAGTAAAGCTGTTCACATGACAGATGCAATGTGGTCATACGCACGTTTCACAATTTCATCACATTTCTCAGCATTTCATTGAACAAAGCTGATACAGGATAAGTTGAAGGCCTATGGCAAAACCATCCTATTACAACTCTGTACTTAGGACTTTCATACAGATTCAACAAAATGATCGAACTAGGCTTCCAAGTGTTCACAGCGATCATTTAGGAACAGGAAGGATAAATATCCCAGTTTAGATGGAAAGGTACAGAAGAGAACAGTTGTGAATGGTGGGAGCCAGCACGTAGATGGACATCAGTGTAGAACCTTCCTCAGCTGACATCTACCCCCCGTTCCCCCTACTCACCCTACCTCTTATGTCTTTTCTTTTTGTTCTTCCTCCATCTTTAGCAGTCTTGTGTTTTATTTGATTAGCTTTCAAACAAAAGTTTTAAAGAATACCAATCATCTTTTCCCATATTAAAAAAAAAAGTGGGGGCACCTGGGTGGCACAGTCGTTAAGCATCTGCCTTCAGCTCAGGTCATGGTCCCAGGGTCCTGGGATCGAGCCCTGCAGCAGGCTTCCTGCTCAGCGGGTAGCCTGCTTCTCCCTCTCCCACTCCCCCATTTGTATTTCCTCTCTCGCTGTGTCTCTCTCTGTCAAATAGATAGATAGATAGATGATAGAAAGATAGACAGATAGATAGATAGATAGATAGATAGATAGATAGATAAATATCTTTTTAAAAAAAGTGTATGATACAATGTTTCCGAAGAGAGAGATAATAGGATGTTTAAGATTTGGGGTTCTGTAGTCTGGCTGCCTTTAAAAGCCAGTCACTTATTTCTGTTGATATGACTGGAAGAAGTTAATGATTTTCCTTTAGCCTCAATTCTTCACTCATACAGTGTTAAAATAGAGACGAAAATAGCACCTACCTTACAGGTGCTTGTGTACATAGTAAGCATTCAATAAGTGACAGCTATCATCATCATCATCATCACCATCACCATCATCACCATCACTACTAATTTAAATTTCTAGCAAAAAAAAAGTATTATTCTGGAGGGAAATTTGGAAGTTAAGAGAGGCTCAATGAGGGAATAATGGTGATTTACTACTTTTATATCATACATATGTTCTCTGTATAATACATATAAAAGCTGATTAGGAGAGATTTTTTTTTAAAGATTTTATTTATTTGACAGAGAGATAGAGAGAGAGCAAAAGTAGACAGAGCAGCTGGCAGAGGGAGAGGGAGAAGCAGGCTCTCCACCCAGCAGGGAGCCCGATGTGGGACTCGATCCCAGGACCCCGGGATCATGACCTGAGCCAAAGGCAGCCGCTTAACCGACTGAGCCACCCTGGCGCCCTGATTAGGAGAGATTTTTGAACAAAGGTCTGACTGAGATTCTTCTTGTTTTAAGATCCATTAGCTCTTGCTATTAATACAAAGGAGAGCACAGTGTGTCTTGGAACATTTTATTTTAGCCAAGCAAACACAGCATGGGCACTCTTGCACATAAGGAGAAATAAACATGTTTATGCAATGCTCCATTTTTCAGAAATGCCTTTGGCCATATTTTTCTTCATTAGCATTTGCCCGAAGCACTTAGCATGAGCCCTCATGTGCCCCTTGTGTAAATGCACAGATCCTGTTTCTGCACTGTTGTCTGAGCCCCCTGTTCTGCTTCTCTTCTCCTGGTCCCTCCATATGGTCCCTCCATATCCCCGTCCCACACTTCTCTCGCCCACTCTGCGCCTGCATCAACTAGCTCCCTTGTCCTTTGGCTTTGGTTGGGGTGGACGAGCAGGACGCACCCAGGGGCGAAGAAGGGCAGGAGGGATGTGAGGTCGGGGTGTCCATTTCTGGGGCTTCCCTGCCAGGATGCTGTGCGTTTGCATTAGTTGTCTCTCTCCTGCAGTAGTCACTTCCAACGGGAAGTGTCCAACCTGGGTCTCCGGGGCTACTTTATCTTCGCTCCCTCGGGCCTGATGGTGACAACAGCTCGCTCTCTGCTATCCCCCCCAAGGACTGCCATAAACCCTGCCTTCACCTCTGTAAACAGTCGATTAAACTCTCCTCAACTGTTCACTTTGGGTGTACCATCTGTTTTCTGTTGAGTTTCTCAGGGAAACATAGTTTCCCTATATATAACTTAGATTATACACTACATTGACAGAAAGTTCCGATCAAGCAACATTTCTCCCACACCAGCATGTTAAAAAAAATTAACAAAACAAATATGGAATTTTTCTAACTCCCATTGACATAACTACTACTGTTTCCATAGACCCACCAGCATGAACCATCTTAATATATTTATTTTAAATCACATAATGTCTACCGATGTGGAAGTATAATATTAAAAAGAACCAAAATAAAGAAAAGTGCACTCATGATTTTATCATCCCACCTGCTGAATTGCTTTCATTTTCTTATTGTCTACTTATAGCAGAGATAGACTTTCTTTTATTCTTATTTCACATAAAGTTCTATCATGAATTTCAGATTCTTACAAAGTCAAAAAAATTTTTTAAATTATTTTCCCATTGAGAGCATGTGGTATGCCTTCTTTGACATTTTTCCTCTCACTACCGTGAAGGTTGCAAATTATTTTTATTTAGGGATTGCTATGAGATTTTATTATAGAACCAAATATGTTACTTTGGAAACAGGTTCAAAGAATCCGTTATTGGACTCAGATCTCATAATTGGAAACAAATTCACACATATCAAATTCCTTAATTAGCACATGCCAAACTTTCTCTCGTTTTCATTGTTGGAAGTAACTTCAGAGATATTAAGTTTTTATGCGCCTGTAAGCTCATCTCCTTACAACCTTTCTACCTGATCTCACATGCCTTCATATTTTGTTGAAAAAATTCTACTACAGAATTTTTTGGGGAAAATGATTTCTTAAAAAATAGGCCAGGGAAATTCAAATTTAAGTTGGAGGAAACAAAAGAAAGAAAAATATTCTTTTCTGGAGAGAAAAAGTGTCACCATCTTTAATCTAGAGCAGACAGGTAACAATCAGGTCATTATCAATCCCTTCTGCTGGGTTGAATCACTATTTGTCAGTGTCTTCACTGAAGATCCCAACTCTGTGTTCAAACTCTGTGTTCTAAACTGGGAAGAGGCTGTATGGTGATACAGAGCCCCCAAACTGATACCCATTCATCTTTCCAGTTAGTCAACATGTCCCTAAATTCATCAGATAATACTGTAAAGTTCTGAAATCACCCGTAAGTTGTCCAACATGAGCTTTGGAGCATTTTTCTCCTAAATGTGTAATAAAAACTCATTTGCAGTAACATATCCTTAACTACTGACTTGCTACATCTTAACACAATCATTTTAAGTGTGATTATTCACTTTTTAGATTCTGTATTTTCTAGATCCTTGTTACTCAAACATTGGTCTGATTATCACCTGGCAACTTAATAGACATGCGGGATATCAGGTCCTATACTGATATTCAGAATCAAATGCTACACTTTACCAAGATCCCCAGGTGTACATTAAAGTTTAAGAAGCACCGACTGTACTCACATTAGTCTAATAAATGAATAAATATGTTTCTTACTTATTTTCAGATGTTTGACTCATAGATGCATAAAGGCATGCTAGAAACGATCTAGCTCTGCATTTCCTCCTGTGTATTCCACGGAACACTCATTTCCTAGAATGTCAATAGGGGTTACGCTGAAAAAATTTAGGAAAATACTGCTGGTTAAATAATGCAAATAATTTTCTTTACTCCAGGATTTCTCAGTCTTTAATAAACTTATGTGCATTGTGACTCTCCAGGGAAGGAGGGGGAATAAGATTTAAACAGTGAACGTATTGCAAACATATTTGAATACAGACATTATTTTTACCAGATATAGCACTAGTGTGTACCCTGATACATTTTAAAGATATTTATCTAGTTCAGTCCCCTCATTTAATAGACTCATATCCTTTATTTTTGTCACCTTATTTGGCAAAGATAAGGTAATTGACTCTAATTTCTTATTGATTTTTCTTTTTTTTTTTTAAAGATTTTTTATTTTATTATTTATTTCACAGAGGGAGAGAGATCACAAGGAGGCAGAGAGGCAGGCAGAGAGAGAGAGGGGGAAGCAGGCTCCTCGCCGAGCAGGGAGCCCGATGCGGGCCTCGATCCCAGGACCCTGAGATCATGACCTGAACCGAAAGCAGAGGCTTTAACCCACTGAGCCACCCAGGCGCCCTCTTATTGATTTTTCAATGGAGATGTCACTTCTGCTGTGTCAGTTGGGGATATATATATATATATATACATATATATATATATATATATTCCTAAAATGTAATGGCTCACTCACCTAAGGGTTTTTTGTGGGGTGGGAAGTGTGGGTGGCTATCAAGAACTGTGACTATGTGATATCTGACCCCACTTGTGGGCTTATGATTTAGCCAGCCTACCACAGGTTCATGGAAGCTGGCAGAAGACACAGCTTCTGGGTCAAGTACAAATGACCTGATTACTAATGCCACCGAAAGCAGCATGAGCTTCATGCTTGTGTCATTTCTCCATGTCCTCCAAGTCCCACAGGAGGACATAGCTTGTCCAGTGTGAACTCTGCACATAGAGTGAATCTGAGTCAACACTAAGGATCCCTAAGCTTAGGGAACCTGGATCTTTTATAGTGAGCTGTAAGCAAAACTGCCCTTTATTACCCCAAGGAAGATGTTACCTTTATCACACTGGACAACAAAGAAACCTGTCTTTTGCTTCTCAGGAAGACACTATCTCTGTCTTCCAAGGCTTTGTTCACTGTACCAGCATCCTTCACAAGAGTCTGAAGAGAGCCAGTGCCTCTGTTTATAGGACATGAAGAAACGTGAGAGACCCAAGAAGAAGTGCCCAACATTGGACTGCACAAAGGTATTCAGAGATCCAGACTGATGATGACTCAGCTATGTTCAATATGTGGCCTCTAAGGTTACTCAAGGGGATGGGAGTGTCACCATCCCAGACAGTGGGAAGGAGAGGGGTTTGGAGGAAAGAGCATGGAAGGTCTTACACGGCAAGCTTGAAGGTGGTGCACACCACACCACCTAATGTTTCATCCTTAGGACTTGGACACATGGTCACACCTCACTGCAGCAGAAGCTGAGATATGTAGCCTAACTCTGTGCCCAGGAAGAAGGGGAATGCAGGTTTTGGAGGATACACAGAAGTCTCTTCTACATTGTCAATTTTGACAGTGATTTAGCTACAAATTTCTGTTTTTATCTCAAGTAGAAATGAGCAAGCATACACATTCATCCATGCCTGCAGGTGGGCCTTTGCATTTCCAGCATCAGAGAATTTTAGAATTGGAAGGGCCCTTAGAATCATTAGTTCCAGTTACCCCTCCCTCTTCATTTTAGGGGTGAAGAAACTAAAATTTCGAAGCTAAATGGCTCAGCTATGTGACTTACTAAATATAGTTAGTTAGCTAAGATTTTCAGATCTCTGTTCCACTGTTCCTTTGACTTGTACCAAACTTCTAAGCTCATAGTACTGCTTTGTATTTTAAATTATTATTTTACAATTACCTGTATTTTTTGTATTGAGAGTTTTGCTTATTGGTATTTCTAAAATTGATGAATTTCTACATGAACTGTTCATTCATTTATTCATTCAAGAAATATTTATTGAGCCCTACTCTGGACAGACCTCATTTTAGATACCAGGAATACAGTTGCGAGGGGCCAGGTAGGGTCTCATTCTCACAGAGCTATTATTGAGGTGATATTTCATGATTTAGAATATGGGTGACTTTTCAGTATGAGAGATTATGGCTAGTTTATGACATAAGCTGTGATGTGTGGATTTCAAACAATGTAGACCTCTTATTTCCAGTTTAAATCAGAAAGAACAGAATTTACATCTTTTAAGTTTCTCTACAATTAGTTTATAGCAAGATTTCCTTTTGTATTTTATATAACAACTAACCTTTTAAAAAAAGCCTTACACATTACTCCTATAACAAGTTATTATTACTTTGTTGTTGCCTTTGGGTTATGTTAAAGACAGAGCTTTATTTCGAGTCTCAAAACAGATTGGAACATTTTTAACAGAAATTTCATTCACATGTTTTGATTTATCAAAGCATTTTATGTTTACTTAAAAAAATTTCTTTCTGTTCCCTAGAGAAGTCCATAATGTACTCAGTGCAAATTGAACATCAGAAATATAATGTAGTCAAATGACAGAATAAAATTCAAGAGAAACTGCTGAAGCTTTGCTCTTTAAAAGAAAAATCTATGTTTCTGTGTTACATCATGTGTATGCATTATGGAAATATCTGAAAGATAAACAGCACCCCTTGCACACAACTATTGTTTATGAACAAGTGTATATAATGCAGTTTATTGTGAAAGGGTTCAACTTAAAGTAATAGTGCATGAAATAAGCATAATGTAGCATGTTGCAAAGAGGTCTCAATTGTGAGCCCCAAGAATCAGGATCTGATCATGATGGTGCTTAAAAAAAACTAAATGATATAAATATTTGTATGGCATTTATGGTTGATAAAGCCTTTTTAAAAAAATTTACCAACAGCTAACATTTATTGAGCCTTTACCACGTGCCAGATGTGATGATTTCATTTAATTCTTGTAACACCTCTATGATACATGTTTTCTTCCTCTTCAACACCCTACTTTCCACCCTCACTGGGTGATTATAAGGTCAGACTGACCTGACCAACTAATTGGTTGGATGTCTCTCATCCCAGGCTGGGGCTCTAGGGTGAACCTCTGCTCCTTCCCCCACATGGCTCCCTCGTCTGGGACTTGATTCAGTATTGATTAGTTAGTGGGATGGGTGACGCAACCTAGATACACAACCATGTTATTTTTCAATTTCTGTATCTTACCAGGGTCAATGGGACAATTAAATAGGGCCAGTGTTCCTCCAAAGTTCTCAGGCATTCACGCTTAGAGTTACATATTTTACAGAACTCACAAGATCCCCTTCTTACTTTGTTGCTCCTTTTGACTTCATCCAGATGCTGGCCTAGATGCAGTATGTACCCCCACCCAACCTGGTGCTCCCCAGGGCTGCCTAATTCCATGCCCGAGCCAGAACCACACATCTGCCACCTCCTCCCAACATCTCATTTTAAAACAGAGGATGGGTTTTGGTTCTTGGCCAAATTACTTGACACCAGAGCCTGTCTTCCTGGGAAGGGACTCCAGTTCTATTTTATTATTTTGTGTGTCGTATTTACTTCCAAGTGTGTACAAACTGTCGGCTTTCTGGATCAAAACTATATAAAGATTATGGTATTTACTTCCCACTCTATCTTTACATTGTTTCTTGTTTTCTCCTGTCCTCATAACGTTTTTTAAATAGCCTGATTTTTGTCACTTATATCCATTTCTTTCTCAATTACCAATGGACCACCTCTTATATTATAAATCTGTTCCCTTTGGTAAATAGTATCATATTACATTGATTCTAAGATGCATTTCTTTTTTCACATTTTAATATTTTGAAATCAGCATGCATCTCACGATGGTTACCATCTTACAATTAATTGCAGCACTTTAAAAATTTCTTAGTGGAACATAAAATAATGGTGCATTTTAAATAATCTAAGGCTTCTTAGATTTGATAAAGTAAAATTAATACAATCATAACAAAGGAAGATTCTGCAGTTTAAAGAGGCCAGTCGACTTGCCCAAGTTCATGCACTGTGACAGGTGAAGCTGAGCAGGACTTATCCCTGAGTGAGCTGACCTTGAGCCCTTGCTTTGTGCTCTGTACTATGGGGGGATATGAGGTTCAGAGAGGTGAGTGACTTGCCCAAGGGTACCACGCTGCCATGGGATAGAATCGTGATTTCATCCAGAGGTCTTTCTTTCCAATGTAACACTGTTTCATCCTCTGACCTTGAAGGTCACTTAAAGCCTCTAGTCTTCTGTGACAACATCTTAAATTTACGAATGTGGCCTTGAAAAATCTCTAAGATCCTTGCTACCTCTAGTATTCTGATTTGAAATAGAGCCAATTCTATTTTTCAACTGTTTAAGAAAAATATCATCTAGTGCATGTAACATGAACATGTGGCACAAAATGTAAAAAGTAGCAAAGGAAATAAAGAGAAGTCATTTTTCTCTTCCATGCCCCAGCCACTCCGTTCTATTCCTTCCAGGTAAACACCATTACAACTCTCTTGTGCAACTTCCAGAGACAGTCTATGCATGTAAAGCAAATATATATGCCATTTGCTCATTACCAATCATAAGTTCACACCAATGTCTCCAATCCTAACCCCTAATTCTAGATTTTTCTTTTTCAAATTTTGACTCCCATCCCCAACATTATCCTCAATATATCTCCCTATTTGACCAATTACTTTGTGAATAAATAGTCTCTTGGGCCATCACCCCTCTACTTTAGTGATGTCCTTGTCATCTTGCTTAGCTTTGACACCCTACATTAACCTGCTGCTCCTTCCCCATATGGATGCCCTTCTCACTGAGACTGACTTCTGACATCCCACACTGATAGTGTTGGTGGATGAAATAAATATAGGGCATCCACTTAAATTTGAATTTCATATAAACTTTTTTTTAGTATAAAATATTGCATGGGATGTACTTATGCTAAAAGGAAACCATTCAGTGTTTCACTGAAATTCAAACCTAACTAGGCTTTCTGTATTTTTATTTGCTAAATTTGGCAACCTCACATGCTGGGCCACCCCGCACAACCATCCCCCCAGTGCAGAGCCCTCCTCACTTCACTGGAGTTGTGATATCCCTCCCTGAGCTCTCCCCTCCTTCACTACCTGATAGCTCTGAGGCTGAACTGTTGGGAAAGGAAGGGAAGAGAAAAAAAGGGAAGAGAAAGAGGGGAAAAGGAAAGAGGGAAGAGCAAAAGAGACAAAAGAAAATGAAAAATATATTAGACTTTGAAAATTCACATTTATGTAAATAAATTTTTCACTTCCCTACACTTTGCACAGTCTAATGATTTAAAAAGCAAAACCAACATTGACAAAAATGGTACCCAGAGTTAAGGAATACGAAGCTGTGTTAATCCTAAATCAACTAATGCTAAGTTAATGAGGTCAACAAGAACTATCCCAACGAGGCGAATTTGGACGTTCAAGAGGATTATCATGTTCTACTTTGTGCAAACTCAGGTGGGAAAAATTTATTGTTGGTGCTTACTACCTCTTTATTTGGGGGCGGGGAACCTTTTGCAGAGAAAAAGTCTCGCGGCAATTAGCATTCGTTTGATTATTGCAGTAAAGGAACATATGCTTTGTAAATAACACAGAAAGAAAGAGTTTATAAAATTCCTCAAGCCAAACTTGCTGCTTTATAGGTTGAATATTACCTTTAAAAATGGCAACAAGGAAATATTAGGTTAAAATGTTTCCTTTGGGGCGCCTGGGTGGCTCAGTGGGTTAAAGCCGCTGCCTTCGGCTCAGGTCATGATCTCAGGGTCCTGGGATCGAGGCCCGCATCGGGCTCTCCGCTCAGCAGGGAGCCTGCCTCCTCCTCTCTCTCTGCCTGCCTCTCTGCCTACTTGTGATCTCTCTCTCAGATCTGTGATCTGATCTTTCTCTGTGTCAAATAAATAAATAAATAATCTAATAAAATAAAATAAAATAAAATAAAATAAAATAAAATAAAATAAAATGTTTCCTTTGGCCAAGAAACAGGCCCAAAACATGTAATTACATATTACCTGTAGATAAAGTAATTAATTCCAAAGCACAGGTATATGGAAAAATGAATGCTTTCCTTGGGTGCTTATTTTTTCTTTCCTTCTAGCATGAAGTGGACAACCAGCACATAAAAACAAATGATCCAATGTCAGAAACAGGATTTGGCAGGACATCCACAGCATGTGGAAATATTTAAAAAACGTAAAAATGGGGAAGACTTGTCTGCAGAGAGCACGGTGGGCAATTCCATATAAAACCAGCTGGTCGTGGTTGTGCTAAGGGTTAACAATGTAAGCACAAGGGGAGTCCCAAACTTACTGGAAAAGGCATCAAAGGCAACATGTATGGGGCAGATTGCAGACCTCCAGGCATGGAACGTGGGATGTTCATTTCAAACCTCTCTCAAAGAAAATGTTCCAGGAGCAACTGCACAGGCAATAGTTGGATATCACCTCTTGGGCCGGAGTGAGGAACCACAGCTGAAGGAGTTAAAATGGTTTTTGGAGAAAAGGAAGCGCTCAGATGTACAAAATGTTCCTTTACACATCACCCTCACTCTTAAGAGCTGTGGGCAATTGGGACCCCGATGGGAAGGAAAAAGCTGGGAGCTCCATCTGTCCTAGTTAAGGTCCCAAGACAGCTGTCGGGGAAAGGAAGGTGAGTTGGAGAACACATGGCTTTTGAGCCAAGCACAACCTGGCCCCAAGGTTTTGTTTTCCACTTGCTAGTTAACTTAGGGTTCGGGACAGGTTACAAAGTCTTCCAGGAGCAGTTTCTTCTGTTGCAACAGTACCACCTTACCAGGTTATTGAGAGGAATAGACAGAACAGGACAAGTGGTTCTTCAAGTATGGCCCCTGAATGAACAGCATCAGCCTCACATGGGGTCTTGTTAGAATGGAAAGTTCTTGGCCCAGCCCCACCCTGTAGAATCAGAATCGCTGATTCTATGGTTTAATGAGCCCTTTTGGTGATTATAATGGCTCGAGAACCACTGAATAGGAAAAGCTCCCAGCCCAGTATCTGTGGGTAAAAGTGGTAACAACATTTTTTTTTAAGATTTTATTTATTTATTTGATAGAGAGAGAGATCACAAGCAGGCAGAGAGGCAGGCAGAGAGAGAGGAGGAAACAGGCTCCCTGCTGAGCAGAGAGCCTGATGTGGGACTCGATCCCAAGACGCTGAGATCATGACCTGAGTTGAAGACAGAAGCTTAACCCACTGAGCCACCCACGCACCTAGTAACAACTTTTATAAGCATGCTCCTTCTTCCTCTGCTGTCTACCCCTGCTTCTCCAACTCCCTCTCTGTTTTCATTATTAGAAGAAATTCGTGTCGCCTTCTGTCTTCCCTGTTACAAGGAAAGGAGGGCTGAGAGCAGGACGTGGGGAGACCCTGGGCTGCCACAGTCAGACTCACCACTCAGGGACCCTTTTATTCACCCCCTGGTGCTTTGTAAGTCTCCAGGACTCCTGTTAAATGCCACCCCATCTGGGTCTGCCCTGTCTGGGTCCACACATCAACCAACCAACTCCTGTGAAACTCCAGAGGAGAGGAGAAAGGAGAAAGAAGCTTGCAGGGAGACTTGTTCTCATCACTCAGCAGACCCTATCTGGATTTGTGATATTTCCCCCATCTCCAATCTATCCTGTCACTGTGGCTAGATCATTTTCCTAAATAAAATATGTTGGATTGTGTCACTCCTCTAGTAAAAATACTCTGTAACCTTTGTAAGATTTTGTCCTTAAGATGAGGCCAAACTCTTCCGTGTATAATGTAAGGCCCTCCCCAATCGGGCCCCAAAGGACCTCCTCAGCCTCTTTCGTCTCTCGCTTCCTGTCCACTCTCCTCTCTCTGCCCCTTACCCCCATTCCTCCTCGACAAGAACAGGCACATGTGCCCATGCTGGACATGGCCGAGTGGGAAACCCAGTGGTGAGCTGAGGCTTCCTGATGGATATCACACTCGCGCTGATTATGAGAAACAGGATATATTCCAGGTTGGAGGAACGGATACGTGAAACAGCACAGGGAACTGCATGGCATTATGGGGATTATTTCCGAAGTGTAGTTTAGGAGGGGAGGGGTGGAGACAGGTGAGGCTAGAAAAGTAGGCTCACGGCAGGTCTTAAATGACACACTAAGATGCCCCACAGAAATCAACAGGCACACTCATATGCAAATTTCAACTCATGGCCTACCGCTACTAGTTAGATTAGATTACTTTTATTTAGGTCTGGGTAAAAGTTGGCATTATTATCTCCTTAAGCCACTGAAGAAACTGAGACTCAGAGAAGGTAAATCATTGACCCACTGAACGCTCACACTATAAAATACTGAGGATCTGTATCCCAAGCCACTAGACTTCCAAGCACTGAACTGTTCTGTATCTGGGGCTTTGCCTGGCCCTTTCAAAATTAGAGACTGACTTCACATTTGGACAAATCTCTAGATCCAACTCCAAACCTTTTCATGGAGGTCCTCAATTTAGAGGAATGACTTTCTTTTTTTTTAAAGATTTTGTTTATTTATTTGAGAGAGAGACAGTGACAGAGATAGTGAGAAAGAGCACACGCAGGAGGGGAGGGAGAAGCAGGCTTCCCATTGAGCAAGAAGCCCCATGCAGGGCTGGATCCCAGGACCCTGGGATCATGACGCCAGCCAAAGGCAGAAGCCTAACTGACTGAGCCACTCAGGTACCCCTAGAGAATGACTTTTTGACCTTAAGAGATTTATTTCCTTGTAATTGGAGCCTTAATTGTTATTATTTATTCCTTAACAAAGCTGGCTAGGAATATCCTGGAATTTGCACTATTAGTTATTTTGGGGAATCTCCTTGATAAATGCTTGATGGAGAGCCTCCTTTGTCTGCATAGCTAGAATCAACATCCATAAAAGGACATTTATGCAATTTGTCAGTTCTGTAAGTGTGAATTTCCTAGAGTGGGAGTCTTTAGCGGCCTCCACTTATAATCAAAAAAATTTTATGAATGTATTTACCTCTGAATTCTTTCCGGGAAATATATGGAAAAAACAACCTCGAAAATAATATTTCATTCTTGTAGAGATGGGCCATCTTTCAGGTTCTCCATCTTTCAGGAGATGGTTAACCTCCCAGGAAGTGCAACAAAACCTTAAAATGGGTGAAAAGACAGAGGAATCAGTGTGTCAAACTGCCAACTGGGCTTAACTGAAATCACCACAACATAGACAGTATTATTATTATTTTTTTAAGATTTATTTATTTATTTATTTCACAGAGGGAGAGAGATCACAAGGAGGCAGAGAGGCAGGCAGAGAGAGAGAGAGGGAAGCAGGCTCTTCGCTGAGCAGGGAGACCGATGCGGGCCTCGATCCCAGGACCCTGAGATCATGACCTGAGCCGAAAGCAGAGGCTTTAACCCACTGAGCCACCCAAGCGCCCATAGACAGTATTAAAAAATATAATATTAATAGCAACACTAAGGCTGATAAGTGATTTTAGTAAAATATCTAAAACTTTTAAAGGGTTTCCTTTCTATGTTGAAAACATTTTTATAGACACCTTAAGAGAAAAGGGGTTTTAATTCTTTTCTGACTCCATTTAAGTTTTATCAATATTAAGATATATTTTACATGGGGAAAATTTTTAAATTAATTAACCTCAGCCTACTAAATCTCTCAAGTGTTTATATCCTTTGAAAGCAAAGATTATGGTTATATTCTAGGACTAATACAAAGCTTTCTCTGTAGGAGAAAACAAAAAAATATTTGTTCAACCAAGGAGTGAAAATATTATTAAACCAGATCAGGGGTGCCTGGGTGGCTCAGTTGGTTAAGGGTGCCACCCTTGCTTTCGGCTCAGATCATGATCTTGGGCTCATGAGATTGAATCCCATGTTGCTCTGTGCTGGGCACAGAGCCTGTTTAAGGTTCTCCCTCTCCTCTCTCTCCCTGCCCCTCCCCACCCCTTGCATGCCCAGACTTCCTCTCTCTCCAAAAAAAAACCAAAAAAAACCAAAAAAAAACCCAGACAAAACTAAACCAGATCAATCGGCCTCAAATAGTTTTAGTAAATATGTCATCATTGAGCACTGTGTACTATGTATTTTGGAACATACCTTCCATTTAAAATCAGTTAAAATAATTTCTACTTCTAGATATTTATTTTACAGAAAAAGTGGCACATGTGAAAAATACTAAGTACACAAATACTCGCTGCAGCATAGGCTGTAACAGCATAGGGTGCAAAGCAATCTAAATGTCCTTCAGTAGAAACCTAGTTACTTCCCTGCACTGGAATACTATGCACCCATTACAAAGAATTGGCATCTCTATTTATCATTAAGTGAAAACAACAGAAGGGTGCTTTTATTTTGAAACAGAATCAAAGTTCCAGAAAGCTTGTATAGATGATACAAAAATTTTTTGTTCCCTGAATCTTTTGTAAGTTGCTGACATATGCTCCATCACTTCTAAATATTTTTAGTGTGTATTTTCTAAAGAAAGGAACATTCTTTTGCAATACTGCTCACACAAACATCCAATAGGACTTAACATCAGTATGTTCCCAACATCTCATCCTCAGACTCCTTTCCATTTTTGTTAATTGTCCTAAGAGTGTCCTTTGTTGCAAAAGGACCCAGTCCACAATCATTTAGCTGCATTTAGCTGTCATGAAGTTTTAGTCACCTTTCTCATTCTGGAATAGTTGCTCTCTGTCTCTTCTCAATTTTTTGACCTTGACATTTTGATGATTGTAGACCAATTTGCAGAATATCTCTGATTTGGACTGGCTTGATATTTCCTCATGATTAGATATAGGTTATACGTATTTGGCAAGTTATTCACCGCATCCTATCACATGGCGCATGGTTTCAATTGTCTCACTGCTGGTGATGTTAACTTTGATTCCTTGATTAAAGTGATGTCTGCCAGGTTTCTCCACTGCAAAGTTATTTTCCCTTTGTAATTAGTAAACATTAATAAGGACAGAGCTAGGATTTGTAAGTATTTATTTACATCTATATGTAACCCGTAGTATGGGATAGCCTTAACAAAGCGCAGGTTTTTTATTCTAAGAACCTCTAGCTACCCAGGTACGGAGACCCTGTTCTCCTTTCCGCTCCTTCTATACGCTATCTCAGAAACTAGTCCCTTAACCCCCATTCTTCCATTTTCTTGTTCTCATGTGATTTTTCCTTTTATTATTATTTTTAAAAGCTGTGCCCTTGAAGGACTATATTAAAGCAAGGCCACACAATGAACAATGGGTGGGATGTGAGAAGGTGTAAAATACTCTCAACGGTTAAGAGAACCGTCACACTTCTCAGAATACATAATGTCCTTATGGGAGGCTAGAATCCTACCTCAGCCCCTAGGGTTGATTGGTTTATAGGCTCCAGGGAACCTTATTCCTCTTGGTCTGTGATTGGTTTGGGAATGGCCATGTGACTCAGTTCTGGCCAATGGGGTGTAACGGGAGGACTGGCAGGGGCATTTTCTTTCCGTAATAATAATACAAAGCGGCTTGAGAAACTGGCCTTAGATAATGGCTGGCGGCGCAATAGCTTTTTATAATGGCAAGGCGACAGCACGAGGATAAAAGCCAGCTTTCAAGAAAGGAAGCGTGAAAAAACAAGATCCAACTCCCTGATTCATTGTTGAGCCGCTGACTCAATGCCAGCAAACACCTACCTGGGGGGTTCTTATTATGAGAGGAGAATAAAATCCCTGTTTGTTTGAGTCTCTGTAAATCAGGTTTCTGTTATCTGCAAACTGTAGCCTTTCTAGCTGAAACTCTGATTAAAGAACTCTGTTCTACAGTCCCAATCTTGGCTAAGAAAAGATCACCGCTACTATTATATCCCTTGGTGCAAGATAGAAACGGGAGCATTTAGGGGAATGGGTAAGGGATCTCTTTTAAAAAGCAATGAAGTCAGCGAAAGTACAGAGCAGTGACTATCTGTTACTTTTGTGTTTAAAACAGGGTACAGGATGTATTCATATTTTTTTGTACTTACATAAAGAAGCACCTAAAGGATACACATGAACACAACCACTTAACTAAGCGACAAAGCAGGGAAGAACGGGGTGGACTGGAAATGATGTGAGAATTAGACAACTAAACAAGAAATAGAAAAATAAACTTACATGAAGGAACATTTGAAACTTGTGTTTACAAAAAAGACTTTTTGATGAAACTGTATGTTAGTTCTCTTTATACCATTTACTGGCTGAGCGATGGTGCAGCAAATCACTTAAACTCTCAGGGTATAGTATTTTAATTTGCGGGATGAGAAGTCAACAGTTTTCTAATTAGACCTTTTTTTTTACTTCTAAAATTATACAATTCCATAATATATCAATTATATCGTTGTACACAAAGTTAAGTTATTATACTCAAAAGAGCTTAAATTATTCTAGTTAAATTATTCCAACTGGACATTCTCATCAGGACAGCTACTGGGAGCACACCTGGAGGCAGCGTGGGGAGGAGTCAGATTAGACAGTTCTGACTTTTTCTCATTGCTAAACATTAAAATTATTCCTCCTACTTAATACTGCAACTTCCCTTCCCTTCCCCTGTCTGCCGTCCCTGATCCCTTCATTTTACTCTACCTTCCTTCTCTGTAGCACTTGTGTTTTCTAACATTCTCAATAATTAAATTATTAATTGCACACTGTGTTAATGATCTCTCTCCCCACACTACAAACTTCGCTTGCTGGATCTACAAACCACTTGGTACCAAGTAAACACTCAACAGGTGTTTGCAGAAGCAGCAAGTGAATGAAGTCATGGCAGTGCAGCAGATCCAGCTACGTCTCTGAACAAGCTTTTAACTATGTTGGGAAGAGCAACGAAAAATAGCAAATCATCAGTTTCTGCATTTGGATGGCTGGACAGTTTGTTAGGAAAATACACAGAATCTTCATTTGTTCCTAGCTCCTCTTTTATAACAGAAAGTTACAAAGTAAAGGTAGGGATTTGAAAAACTCGGTAAGTGAAAGCAAATCTAGGGACGCCTGAGTGGCTCAGTGGGTTAAGCATCTACCTTCGGCTCAGGTCATGATCCCAGGGTCTGGTCATGATCCCACATCAGGCTCTCTGCTCGGTGTGGAGACTGCTTTCCCTATCCCTCTGCTTGCGCTCTCTTGCTCTCTCTCGCTTATTCTCTCTCTCAAATAAACAAATAAAATCTTTAAAAAAAAAAAGCAGATCTAATCAAGTGGTTTCTTCAGTATTTGTTAACTCAAATGTCCTCAGCTGTCAAGAGTGTGTAGCTCTGACGATGAATCAGTTTAAGACTTTACTCCTAAGTTACAGCTCAAGAGCTCCTGCCCCTCAAAGACAGAAACTCAGCCCTTCTGTGTTCTTAAGTCTCGGTTCAGGCTTCCAGGAAAGACTGACTCACGTGAAATGCACATTACCACCTTCCTGCTTCTCTGCTTTGCTTGGTCATACTTCTTGTTCAGCCTGTCCCTCTTGGTGGCTGAGTGCTGGGCTTTGATGCCACCTGGCTGCTGACGTCACCTTGGGCTTCACAGCAGCGGTGCTGACCCATCCACTACCTCGAGCGTAATTAGGGTCACTGTTCTTCCCACCATCCTCAGGTAGTGCCTGTCCCTGCTACTGTGCCCCTCTTCAGCTGCAGTGGACATGGGAGAAATCCACCCAGCAGAGTTGCATCAACCTTCAATGGCATTTCTTTCGGTTTTGCCTTTTAGTCCCATCTTTCCAGGGCAGAGAAACATGTATCTCCCTGACTCTACGTTAGGGTGGATTCCACAACAATGTCTCCCTTGTATCTTGAACCACTGCTCCTTTTATTTCAGGCAGTTACTGAGGCTGCCCTTACTTATGAATCTCAATCAATCTCTCTCTCTCAGACACACATACACACGTTACAAATGGATGTGTGTATGTTACTTGTGTCAACAAAGGGATGAGCAAATGCAAAGACCCTGAGGTTAGTATATGCTTAATGTGTCCATGGAACATCAAGGAGGCCAGTGTGATAGGAGTAGAGTAAGCAATGAAGTAAGTGTCAGGAAATGGTGTCAGAGACGTAACAGAGTCAGCTCATTCAGACCTCAATGGCTAAGGTAGTGATTTCTGTGTGTGTGTGTGAGGCCTCTTTGTTGGTGTCTACAATCTAGCTACCATAGTCCTCCTACCCCACAAGTGGGTCGGATGTGTCTATATATCTGAACTACAACAGTGGACAGAATTAAAATTCTTTCCCATTCAACTTCTGGGTTCCAAGAAATATAGAGCACATAATAAGTATGTGCTGGTAGGGGAGGCCTGGAAGGGGAGGGCAACTTTTAAGTCAACATGTAAGGGTGAATGAGATGTACTGACCTGGGATTGGAGCATGGATCCACATTTTATTGATTCTGTGACTTCTGGTAACTTATCTGTGTTTCTGGAATTCAGCTTCTTCATTTATAAATGGGCATAATTTTTTATAGGATTATTTTAAAAATTAAACAGGTCAAGGACGTGTGAGAACCTTAAAGGAGGGTCTAAATAAGTTCTCATTGTTAGCACTTACAATCATCATCATCATCATCATCATCATCATCATTTTATCTCCCTCTTTCTCTTTCACCATCAACATGGCTATCACCACCACTACCACCACCACCATCGTCATCTCATCACCACCCCCATTAACACCACCACTACTACCATCCGCATCACCAGCACCATTATCATCATCACCATCGTCATTCCCACCACTATCCCCCACATTGGCATCACTATCATCATCATCATCACGACCAATACCACCACCACCACTAAACATCATGATCTTGTCATCACCGCCACTATCATCATAATCATCACTACCACCATTATCACCATCATAATCATCATCACCATCATCGTGGTCACCACCATTATCACCATCATCATCACAACCGCTATCACCAACAGCATCACCAGCACCACCACCGTCATCAACATCGTCACCATTTTGGATCTAGCTGGACCTCTGTAACCCTAGATTTCTACCCAAACTCAATTATTCTATCTTGCCAACACAGTAAGAACATTATTTAGTTTCTTTTTAGGGAGAAATTTTTAACTTTAAACACAATGACTAACTGATCAAGAATTTGAAAACTTAGAAGAATGTGACACTGAAAAAGTGTTGCTTACGGTAGTTTATAACTCAAATAAATATTGAGACTTACCAAGATTCCCTCTTTTAAAAAAATCATACCTAAAAGATAGTCTTAAGCTTTAATCATGAAACTCAATATCTACAATTAGGGGAAAAAACATAGAAAAAAACATGAAACATGAAACTGGCAGTGTTACAAAACTCCAAAGCTGAAAAGAGACACCTCTGATAATAATTCCTCTCTTCTGCCTACCGTCTAAAGGCTCCTTGTTTAAGTCCAAACTCTAGGGGAGAAAAGATAATTTTTTAGGTGAAATGCCTTGAATTAAAATACTAGGTATTGTCTAGGAATTTAAAAAATCTCTGTTTTCCTAGAGGGGAGAGATATGATATGTGGTCATATTGAGAACATTTATAAAATTTTAGATGGATATTTGGAAAGTAGACTCACTGAGTAATATTGGAAAGAGATGCAGTCTGCCAAAATGATTCTCCAAGAACCTAGAAATCAATAAATTGAAATAGAGAAAAGTGGACATAAATTTGGAACCCAAATTTTGACATCTATCTCCTGGGAGACAGAACTGGGTAAAATACACAACTATTTTTCTTTGTTAAATTTTAATAGCTTAATAAAACCCTGAACTATTTTTTTGTAGATATTCTGGACCACATTTTTCATTTTAAGTAGGCTCCATGCCTAGGATGGAGCCCAAGCCCAACCCAGGGCTTGAAATCACAACCCTGAGATCAAGACCTGAGATGAAATCAAGAGGTGGATGCTTAACCATCTCAGCCACCCACGTGTCCCTGGACAATTGCTTCTTGTATTTATGTATGTGAGTGTTTTGTTTTGCTTTTAAAAATCATGGCTTCATACCCCTTTATCAGGAAGTGAGGAGAATTAAGTTTTTTTTCTTAACTTTTCATTTTGAAGTGATTTTAAAATTGCAGAAAAGGTTTATTATAGTACAAAGAACTCTGATATATCCTTCAATCAGGTTCTCAGATATTGATATTTTAGTACATTTACTTTATCAGTCTTTCTGACACACACACACACACTATACATATATGTACAGATTACAACAATTTTTTCTGAAACATTTGAGATTAAGTTTCAGACATGTTACCCTATTATCCTTTAATACTTCAGTGGTTTCCAAAAATGGATTTTTAGAATGCAGCAGCATTCTAAATAACCAGCACAAACTTTTAAAATCAAGGAGTTGACTTTGATAAAATATTACCACCTAATCTACAGACCCATTCAAATTTTGCCAATTCTCCTAACAACTCTCTTTATAAAGTACAAGACCTAATCTAAAATGATATGTTGTATTTAGTTATATTTCTTCCATCTGGAACAGTTCCTCTGTCTTTCCTTATTTTTCATGACCTTGAAAAGTTTGAAGAGTACCAGCCAATTTTTGTAGAATGTCCCACAATCATGATTTATCTGATGTTTCCTTGTAATTTACGCATATTTTGGCAGAAGCATCATAAAAGTGAAGTGTGTTCTCAGTGCATCATTTCTGGAGACACATGATTTCCATACGTCCCATTCTTGGTGCTGTTAACTCTTACCATTTGCTTTAGATCCTGGTCTCCAGGTTTCTCCATTGTAAGATTACTTTCTATGTGTTTTATACCTATTAATTGATAAGTCATTAAGTAATTTGTGGAGAAAATGTTGAGACTATGTAAATATGCTGCTCCTCATCAGATCTTTACCTACCAGTTTTATTATTTCTATGATGGCTGGCAAATGGTGATCTTATAAATTGGATATTTTCTTACACACGTATGTCATTCTCCTGTACAATAGTTTTCCTTTCACCATAAAAGCTAGATCAACCAATTTATCTCTATCTATCCTCTCTCTACCTCTCTACCTTCTGTACCATGTTTGACTCAGATTCCCATTTCACTCAATGTCTTACAAACTATTATTATTATTATTATATGTCTTGATGATCAAATTGTCCCAGACTTAGCCAATGAAAGCCGCTTCAAGTTGGCTCCTATGTCCTCTTGACATAATTTTTTGGGGACAATTTTAATTTCCCACGTAAGATAGTCCACATTCATCTCGTTGTTGCCCTATTCATCAGTCTTGTATTCAGTCATTTCCCCAGAACCCTTGGTTTCCTTGAAACCAGTGGAAGCTACTTAGGAGTCAAGATCTGAGTACCTTGGATGTTGTTACCAGTGTGTCATTGCATCTAGGTACTTTCTGTAGACAGAACTAAGGAATATGTGCCTGTATGCACATAGCCACACATGCCCACAGGCAGCTGTACCTGTTTCTATTTATGTTTATTGAGAAACATAATTCCATACCAACACTTTCAATTCCAGTTTAGTAGTACGATGTTACTTCTAGCAGTCCCTCTTTCTGTATTTATACTGTCTTCAGTAGTTAGAAATCTGCTTCCCATTATCCTCAGTTCATTTTATATATTTGTTCAGTACCCCTAAATACCCAATATTCTGATCTTACAGGCTCTCCCTCAGCCCTTACCCCGATAAACAACTCTGACCCACCGAATGCACCAAATGACTGCCTGGCCCACAAAAGGGAATGGGAGGGAGGTTGGCTTATACTTTCTGTATTATTCATTAACAACTTTACCTAGAAAGAAAATAGAGGAAGAAAAGCCCGAAATGCCAATAAAAAAATGTTCAGATGCATCAAATATTAAACCAAATATTTTGCCTGATTTATGTCAAGCATGGTATTTTCCTTGTTATATAGGCTTTGGTGCTATTCCACACTTATATAACCTCCACGAGCATATAAATGGCAATTTAAACACATTTAAATTCTTTCTAATGATTTTATAATCCAATTTTTCATGTATGGTTGACAGGTGGACTGATTTGGGGCAAAATCTATGATTTCAGTGTTGTAATGCTGGGTAATGTAGGGCATCTCACTACCTTTCAGAAATACGTAAGGACTGTCGAAGTTGCCTGCTTCGTCCTTCTCTGAAGCAAATGTACTTCACTGTAAAGCTGAAACTGGAAACTTGTGTCTCCCTCCCCCCTTATAAAGGTGTCTTTCTTTCTGAGTGTGTGATGCTCTTAAGAATAGGAGGCCTCTCCTTGGGACACTCCAAATTACCCTCCATGCGTCTCTCTTGTAACTGGCATTGAGGTTCTCACCTATTAACAGTCTTTGCTGCGTGTGGTAGAAGATTTAAGAAGAAAAAGCATTTTCACATCGTTCCCATCCCCTTTCTTCATTTTAGAGTGACACTAACAGGGAAACAAAGATGGGATCTAGAGACTTCCATGAATAAAGGGTTATATCACACACAAGCCAACATGCGAAGTAAATATTTTCTGGAGGTCCACCTCTTCCAAATGGTTGTCCTAGTATGCCAAAAAGCTAAAGAACATTAAAGTGATAGGATGACTGGGGAGGGCCTCTAAGTAAATGATCACTTTATGGAAGATTTTATAAAATTCTGTTGACAAAGTTTGTATTCATGTGTTCATAGTCCTTAACAGCAGAATAGTTACATGAAAGTAGGTTCATCCTACAGTGTCATGATGTCTCTCTAACTATCATTAATGATTTCAAGGAAATACAATAATGATTCCACATCCTCACATTCATTGAATATTATTTTTCTAGTCAGGTCAGTTCAAATAAATTGAGTCCTCACAACAGGAATCACAGTTATTATGAGTTTGTTATTCTAAATGTTTGACTTTTCATGTTATTTTTCCCCCCTAATATTCTGAGAATTTCTTGGTTTTCTGAATTGGAAAATCTCTGGAGAATGTATCAATGTGCTCAAAAATATTTGTGAAAGAACTATAAGATAATGGTATAATTAGGTCATTGTCTATTATAACATCTACAAATCGTTATTTTGTTTCAGTATTCAGGTACATCGGGGAATGCATATTGCAGAGCTTCGCTAATAGAGAATCTCTCCAGAACAGATTAATCAGTATCCAAGAGAGACTTGGGAGATCTTAAAACAGAGAGGGCTCCAAATTACAGACTTGATGGCATATACACTCAAAAGGGTCAGTATAGAAGTGTTCCATTGGTCAAGAAACAAGACACGTTGGATTCACAAAGACACTCTCAGGAATGAATGGAGGGGATTATATAGAAGTAGTGTCACTAACTTTTCTTTCACTTTCTTTACTTGCAATAAGAACACAATGCATGAGTACACATACCTTTGTAGTGTAATGCACTTTTCACATGCATTACCTCATACAAGTCTGCAAGGCCATATTTACAACAGGAAGCCAGAACCTTAGAAAGGTTAAATTCAAACAGAAGGATTCAGAGTAATATGATAATTTCTGCTTGCAAATCTGTGCAAATATAAATGGAAGGGAGCAGGTGGAAACACGGAGTGATTGAGTATTTTATGGAGTCAGTCTTGATCATCCTGGACAGTGGCTGAGCAGTCGTGGTCCAGTTAATTGGGTGGGAAAGACCTGGAGGCCACATTTCAAAGAAAAGATTCCAGAAGTTTAAAATGAGGAGTTGGTTCAATTTTTATTTCACTTAAGGATGCCTGGTGTCCTATTCCTTGTGCTATAAACCATAGACTACAAAATTTCCCCATTAAATAGAAAATGCTCAGGCTGGGTTTATGAGGCAACAAATAATTGAGGGAGAACCCTCCTTACCATGGAACCCTGCCCATATTCACTCAAATATCCAGAACGTTTTGTCCATAATCGCTAACCACTGGACTTTTAGGAACACTGGAGGTGTCTGAATGCTTCAGTTGCTAGGCAGACGCTGCCATTTTGTGTCCAAAGTTGAAAGTTAGCACGGACCATTTTATAAATATCCTCCTGGGCTTCATTTCATCTATGAATCCTATTTCTTTTACTGATGTTAATTCTACCAGCCAAACCAGTGGTTTCCAGACATTTTGGTCTCAGGACCCCCTTAATACTCCTGAAAATGCCTGAAAGCTTGAAAGAGCTCTTGTTTATGTGGGTTTTAGCCATCACTACTAGAAATTAAAACCTGCAAATGTTCAAAGCACTTCTTAAATTATCACAAAGCAGCAATTATAAACCTGTTACAGGTTAACATGAATAACACATATTTTTATCAACATACCAACACTGTCTAAATAAAAATGTTTAGTGAGGAAAGTGGCATTGTTATATGTTTTTTGTTGTTGTTATTTTGCAAATCTCCACAATGTCTGGTATAATAAAAAACAGCTTCTTCATTCAGCCTATTGTGACATCATGTGTCAGATAGCCTCTGGATATCTCCAGATTTCCAGATTTCCAGTAACCTCATGAAATACTAACAGTGACAGAGGCAAGATAATTTAAGTATTATGATGTTAGTATCACGGTTTTGACCTCATGGCGCCTCTGAAAGGGAGGAGCCTATTATTGGTCTCTGGACAGCCCTTTGAGAACCCCTGAGGTAAATAAACCTGAATAATATTATGATCAAGTTAAGTACTCTGGTTCAGAACTGAGTAAGTGTAGACACTTGTTCCTTATTCTCCAGAAGTTAGCTGAATCGTCACCACCTAAGAGGCTTTTCCTAACATTCTCTCTGAAGTGAGTGTTCCCTACTCTCAGTGTTCTGGAGCTTAGTGCCCTGTTTTGTTTTGCTTGTTTGTTTTTCTCTATAGAACTTATCCCAATCTGTGATTTTAAAACTTATCTTTTTCCCCCTTTATGTGAACCTGTCTGTCTCCCTCCCTACACTATAAACTTCCTGCGTTTTCCTGTCTTACCTACATTGTATCCCTCAAGTCCAGCATTGTGCCTGGCCCAGAGACAGTATTCAATAATTATTTTCTGACTTAATTGATCAGTAAATTAGTGATAGTTTTGTTTTTCTCATTTTCCTTTTGACCCTTAGTTCTTACACTGAGATGATCAGTGGACATAGGAGAATTGAAGTAAATATGTTCTCATTCATTCAAACAATGTTTCTAAAGGACCTCTTATGTGCTGGTCAAGTTTATAGGATATAAAGATGAGCAAAACATAGCACCTATCCCCAGCCATACCCTATATAATGGGGCACACTGAGAAACGAAACTTTAGTTGGATCCTAAATAGAAAATGTAGTTTCTGTCAGGAGAGAAGAAAGTCACAGTCTCTGAGATGAATGGAGGCCTGACCTATTGAAGAAGCTGCAAGGAAGTCAGTATGGCGGAGTTGTTCAAATGGCCGGAGGATGGCAGAGGGGATGTAGGGAGAAGAGTGAGATGGGAGGCCACAGAGGTATATAGAACCCACGGGACTTTGGCCTGTGAGGTCCTGGGTTCTATATACCTCTGTGGCCTCCCATCTCACTCTTCTCCCTAGTTCCCCTCTGCCATCCTCTGGCCATTTGAACAATTCTACCACACTGACTTCTTTGCAGTTTCTTCAATATCCCAGATATTTTTTTTGTGGAAATCGACAACCTGATTCTAAAATTTATACCAAGTGCAAATGGCCAAAATTAGCGAAGATACTTTTGAAGAAGGAGAAAGAGGTCTTATATAGGTATTTACTAAGACTACATTAACTAAAATAGTATTGACACAAAGATGGACAAAGAAATTCCTAGAAAGGATAGAATCCAAACACAAATTCACATAAATAGGATTTACAACAAATGTGCCACTTCAATGTAGAGCAAAGTTTTTTTTTTTCAAAAAACAGTATTAAATCATTTTGATATCCCTATTAAAAGAATAAATGAATCTTGACCCTTTACTCACAGCATATATGAAAATCAATTCTATAAGCATCACAGAAACTAAAGGAACAAGTTAAAACCATATAGCTTCCTAGAAGACACAGAAGAATTTTTTTTAATGCCTTGAGTTACACAGTTTTCTTAAAGAGAATGCAAGGAATACTAGCCATAAAGGGAAAGATTGATTAACTGAACAGCCTTGCAACTCATAATCTTAATTCACTAAATGACATCATCCAGACAGTGAAAAGACTAGGGAGAGGGTGGATGAAGATAACTGCTATTAATATATTTCCAAAAAAGATCTCTCCCCCTCCTCTCTCTGTCTCTCTCTATGTGTATATACGTGTATCTATAACACACATTATTATTTAACATATATATTATATATGTATATTTTAAAATATGCATTTATGTGTGTTTACATATATAAAACTGTGTACCTCAATAAGAAAAAAATAGATAACACAAGATAAATGGGCAATAACTTGAAAAAGCCTTTTATCAGGAAGGATCTCTATATGATCAACGAACATATGAAAAGATGGTTAACATTGTTAGGTATTTGGGAAATGCAAAGAGAGCCACACTGAGGTAACACTACACATTCACAAGGATGACTAAAATAAACCCAAACCAAAAACGCTCCAAAATATATCAAGTGTCTTATGTGTGCAGAGTATGCGAACTCTTATACCCCTGGGGAAATTGTAGGGAAATACCTTCTAAGAATTAAAAGTATGCTTATCCTCTAACCCGATAATTTCCCTCCTAGTTATATACCCAACAGAAATGTTACACGTGCACCAAAACACGTACATTAGTGTCCATAACAGCCCCAAACTGGGAAAAAAAATCTAAACATCCATTAAAAATGAATAGATAAATAAACTGTGATATACTAGCACAATGGAATACTATATAGCAATGAAAATGAATGAATCACAGCTACCTGCAACAACGTGGATAAATCCCACAGATAAAGACTAAGTGAAAGAAGACAGACACAGATGGGTCTATGAGATATTACACATCTATAAGAAGCAAAACATAGGCAAACAGATCTTTGGTAAGAGATCCCAGAGTTCCTTTGTTGTGAGTTGGGAATGGGATAATGAGTAGGAGAAAGGTACGAGGGAGACTTCCAGTTTGCTGGTAATGATTTTTATTTGGGTTGTGGGGTGTTTGTGTTTCTTTGATAAAACTTGTTACAACGCATATTGTAGATTTGCACCCTGTATGATATCTATGCTACACTGCAATAAAGGAGTAAAACAAAACAAAACGAATCTGTTGTTTTCTAACTAGAATGGAGGCATACATTTGGGATTCCCTCCTATACTACCGACTCAATATTTTACTCTTTTTCAAAAGATTTTATTTATTTATTTGAAGAGAGAGAGCATAGCAGGCAGAGGGAGAGGGAGAAGCAGGCTTCCTGCTGAGCAGGGAGCCCAATGTGGGACTTGATCCCAGGACCCTGGGATCATGACCTGAGCTGAAGGCAGACGCTTAACAACTGAACCATCCAGGCATGCTGTCGATATTTTACTCTTTGTCTCAGAAAATACTTTTACCAAATATGTAGATAGTGAATAATGTAATTAATAGCTACTTTTTTTTTAATGACAGGGTAGCTGGTACAGAGAGAGCACTGGGATGCCAGGCTCTTTCAAAGACCAGCAGCAGACCATGAGATACTTGGCTCAGTTTGAATCGTGCTCGTCAGGCAATTTGTTGATTCTCTTGAGTATCTAATTCTGCTGTTGCTTCGTGTTTAGCTGAGCAACTCTGACTCATAATAGCTAATAAGAAATGTATTTGTAAACATGCCAGAGGAGGGGAAACAGTGCAAGCAAGACTTTTAGGAGGGTTTTTAATATTCGAGGTTGATAATGGCTTGAGGCACCTTCAAAGGGCGGGCTTGCAGGTGTGGAAACAGAGGGTAAGGATCAGCCCCCAACCAGGATGGGCAGAAGCCCTCAAACAAACATCCCCACCGACAGGGAGAGAGACTACAGTGGTGTGGCTAGTACCCAGAAGAAACAATGTTGAAAGGTAAGTGATGACTTCAGGGAAGCTGAAGTGAATGGATAATCCATCCATTCATTCATTCATTCATTCATTCAACAAATATTTATTGAGTGTCTGCTCTAGAACAAGGACTATTTTAGGCACTGTTAATGATTCAACAATCACCACTTAGGGACCACATCCCCACAAGGGCTATGACCTAATAAACATGGAGGGTACAGATTCACTTAGCATTCCTATTTCCAGGAACACAGTTCCTGTACTAATGAGAATATGCCTATATTTACTTTTTTATAAAAAGCGGTCTTTTATTTGTACACTTCATCTATTGCTGACTTGTACAGAACACATGGTCATGGAGCCTTGATGGAGTCATCCACATTCTTTTTTTGTCTCTACAGGCAACATTACACACCTTTGTAAGACATTTGGACAATAAATAGTGGCCACGAGTTATAGTAAAATGCACCAGCTTATATGTGACCTGTACCAACGCCAACTGAGTGCAGGCCTTGCCTTTATAGCACAGCACGAATTATTCAACAATTCTGTGTTAAATTTTTGGAGTCAAGTCTGTGTATTTGAGATTTTTGAATTTTATGAGGTAGACTTAATTTGCGCTTATCCTGAAATTATAAGGGTCACTCTGGGCGCCTGGGTGGCTCAGTGGGTTAAAGCCTCTGCTTTCGGCTCAGGTCATGATCCCAGGGTCCTGGGATCGAGGCCCACGTCGGGCTCTCTGCTCAGCAGGGAGCCTGCTTCCTCCTCTCCCTGTCTCTCTGCCTGCCTCTCTGCCTACTTGTGATCTCTCTCTCTGTGTCAAATAAACAAATAAAATCTTTAAAAAAAAAAAAAAAAGGGTCACTCTGACATGCTGCCTTTAGCAAAGGATGTACACTTATGTATGGAAAATGTATTTTAGTATAACAGAAGAACTCTTTTAAACACACACACACATCATACTTTGTTGTTACCACGGAAGCATATTGTGGCAATCCTGCGCATACTACATATTCTGAAATATTTTTATCATGTCCAAGGTTCCAGAGGTTTTAGAAGTATATGCTATGAATTTTTTTCCCATTATGATATTAAAAAAAAAGCCTATGTGTAATAGATGTGCAGAAGCAACTCCCAACCAAAAGAATAAAAATCTAGTAATATAAACTGGTAACAGCAGGCAGGGCGTGCAACCTGACAGCTGAGCATAAAGCTGGACTCTGCTGTTCACTAGCTATACAGTCTTGACCAAGTGACCTGACCGTGCTCAGTTAGGCTCAGAAAGAAGCCTCAGTTTCCTACTAGGTAAAACGGGGGTTTTGATAGCACTCTGTTCACAGGGTTATTGGGAATTTTAAATGAGATAAAGTAGACAGAATTCCTGTCTTATAATATGCATTAAAAAAAACTTTTAATTTTTAGGAGAAACTTCTATTCCAGCCCAATTTATTTTAATACTGTCTGCCACTTTCATGTGTTTCTTCTTATTTAAGGTCCAATTATGATGACATATTTCTAAAATGCTATAGACCATTTTTACTTCTTTCCCAGGAGACAAAAGTCCCTGTTGTCACTGGGGCACTCCTAGCCTGGATCATCTTGGGTGTCTCTATGAAGTTTAAATGAAAAGAGAGGCTATTTTGTGTCATGATATGATTTTAGTTAATCACCAGGTGGACTGATAAAATAGATTGAAGGAGGTGGAGGCATTGTGAGCAATAGTTAATCCAAATAGACACCCCATCGATGTCTTTGGGGGTCAAGCCTGGAACTTCGCAGGAGCCAGTTTCCTATTTTGAAAAAAATTAACCATTTGTTTCTGATTCAGGGTTGATAGTGGGGCATATATGTAAAATTTAATCAGATCCTTTCTTCTGGGGCTAGACTGTGTAGCCCTAATATTCCATCCCATTCCATGCTCTTTATCCACTTTGCAGGTATCATCTGAATTATTTTATCTAAGATAAATATTTGGGTCCTAAGTGATTGGGGGATTAGAAGTCTATTTTTTAAAATGAATTCTCCTGGGGCACCTGGGTGTTGCAGTCAATTGAGTGTCAGGCTTTTGGGTTTGGCTCAGAATTTTGATCTCAGGGTCATGATCTCAGGGTTGTGAGATCGAGCCCCATGTCGGGCTCCACACTCAGTGAGGGGTCTGCTTGAGAGTCTCTCTCTCTGCCCCTCCTGTTCATGATCTCTCGTTCTCTAAAATCAACAAATACACCTTAAAAAATGAATTCTCCTGAATTTATGCAAATATTCATATCTATATACTTTCTGTTCAATCTTCTCAATTTAATTCCTCTGTTTTCCTTGGTTATTGGTTGAAATCTGGAAACATTATAGAATCTCTTATCCAATCAAAAAATAAGGTGGGGGGAGGTGGGCAAGTCAATAACTTACTCCTGGCTTCTCTGAGAGTATCTCTATGTCAGTAAAAATACTATTATTAGGCAGTATCTTAGTCAATTCAGGTTGCTAAAACAAAAATATCATAAACTAGGTGGTTTCAATGGCAAATATTTCTCTCTCAAGTTCTGGGGGCTGGGAAGTCCGAGATCAAGGTAAGACAGTTCTCTGATGTCTCCCGAGGACCACTTCCTGGCTTGTAGAGGGCTGCCTTCTTGCTGAGTCCCCACAAGGGAGCGGAAGCAGGGGAGAGGGCATGGAGGAGGGGGAGACACAGGGGGAGGGGAAGGGGAGAGTCTCTTCTTATAAGGGCACTAATGTCATCATGAGGGCTCCATTCTTCTGACCTAATTATCTCCCCAAGGCCCCATCTCCAATACATCATATTAGGTACTTAAGCTTCAACATATGAATTTTGGCAGGACACAAGCTTGCAGTCTGTAATAGGAATATTATCACCCTAACCGCTTTCCTCAAGTTCCCACTTCCCTATGGCAAAATAACCAAGATTTGGAGCCACCCCACCACTAATACCACCCAAAACAGGACAAAAAGTGGTAACACCATTCTTGGCCACATCGGCATGCTCTCTAACTGTTCAGTTGGTTGGCAAGTAGGGAAAACAGGAGACAGAGATAAGTAAATTATGTTTGAAAGAAAACTGACTTCCATCCAGCTAAGGTTTGTCAGATTTGGTATATATTCTTGCTGCTGCTCTTATTCACCCAGAGTTTTCTTTACGGTCTCAAGATTACCATTTGAAATGCTCTTTGAGTGACATAAAGTCAACCCCGGGATCCAAAGCAGCTCTGATGTGCATTGGGGAAATGCTGGTGTGCTGAAATCCTAGTCCACCATGTTTGCCACAGAAGGTGGACAACTCCAGCTAACTGTCACCTTAGCAAAAGCTCAGAGAGGAATTAAATACAAAGCGGACGGCTTTGATAAGACAAAAAGTATTAGTATCTTTCTGAAAGCCTCCCTTGGAAGATTTTTCGACCCTTCTTCCTTAAGAAATAGGTGGGCATTAAATTCAGTTCTTGTTTCAAACAAAACACTTATATGTCAATTGCAAGAAATATGTAGAGGGGTGAGGTTGCCTTTAATATCTTATTGAACAGTGTGACAAGAATTTTTAAATGTACAAACTAACCATGGGATGACCTTTCAAAACTGAAATGCATAGGTGTGGATGACATTTTCTCACTCAGTTACTTATTTTGAAATCTAAATTAAAGCACACACAGCACCAAATTAAATATCTCCTCCCCAGAGTGAATATCCCAATTATTTATAACTAGGCAACTTAAACATCCAGTAATCAACAAACATTAACATGTAAATACTTTGTTTTAATAAGCCATAAACATTAATAAGCACATGGCTGAAATTACTTCTGCTGAAATTATTCATCTGCAACCCGAAATATCACATCAGGGCTGGAGAGAAATAAAACTGTTAAATTTGATTCTGAAAACATTCATGTGAGTTTGCAAAAATCCTCTTTATTTTCTGGTGGATTTTTTTCAAGAATTTTTTTTTCCTCCCTCCCCCTGCTAGGAGACTTATAAAACTGAAATGTCAAGTGAGGGTTGCTTTATATCATGTTCTGTCAATCAAAGGAAGGGAGGCTTTATGCATCTGTTGCTAGTATATTGGCACTTTTTGAAGAGTGTTTCGGTGGGAGCGAGAATAAATAAAGATCCTTCAGGCACTTTCTCATTTACGGATGAGGAATCAAAGCAGTCTGAAACTTCATTTTCAGCCTGATACCCTGAAGATTGTTGGCTGATAATTCTGGATGGAACAGCTTATCTTGGCGGATTAGGGAGAACATGGCCTTCCTATTACTTCTGGCTTCAGCCTATTCAGCTGGGTAGACTTTGTCACACAGTATCTGGGCCTTTACATATGTCACTAATCTTATCTATATCTTTCCAGCTCCTTCTGTTGGAGCTGTGGTTCCCCTGCCTAAACCTCCCATTTCTTCATTACACCATCTGTATAGGCATTAGCCTTCCTAAGTGCCTTCCTACACCAATGCATTCAGTAATGGCAACTTTTGCAGACGTGCTGTTTTCGTGAGCAGTTGGGTCAGGATTTTCGCCCAAATCTGGAGACTCTCACATCGGTTATATTCAAAAGCTCCCTGTAGTCTCCAAACAAAGTCATTTTTCCCCTTTACCAAATCCGCTTAACTAAATGAAATAATCTCCACGCTGTATTATCTTGGCCATCATTAAAGAGAATGTGGACATTTCCCTCCTGTGCCTGTCTGTGCAAGGCCGTCCCTTTCCCACAGGTGTGAGACCACTGTTCCCTCATGAAACCGACAGGTGAACTCCTTGTGTGTGCGACACAATCAAGAGGCCATAGAGATTTCCTAACTGACGCTGTCCTCAAGAAGTCTACAGTCTACTGGGAGATGGGAATTCACAGAAATAACTATGAGGCAAGGTGAAAACCGTGCATATACACTTAGAGTTTGGAGGGTTCATAAAGGGATAAGTGAAAGGAAGAACCTAAGAAGGCTGAGTGAAGGAGGGGGCATTGATAAACAAGATGTGAACTGTTGCGATGGGGATTGGGAACTCTTCTGGTGTCTGTTTTCCATTTCTTTTGGAATGAGGCATAGAAGTCAAAAGTGGTAATGGAATTTGTGTCTCAGGCCAGAAGAGATCTGCATCAAAGACTGCTCTTTGCTCATCAAATATCCATCCTTCACTTTGCTCTCAAATGAACCTCACATTTAGCTGAGCACACTTGTCCCCCCAACACAGACCATATTTGTCAGTCTCCCTTGCGTCTATGTGGTGACCATAAACTTGAGTTCTGGTCAATGAGATGCAAGTAGAGGAAATTTTCATTAAAGGCAAGGGGGAGCCCCTCTCCTTCACTCTTGCCCTTCTGGTTCTTGGAATGTGGATATGAGGGTCTCCAGCAGGTGTTTGGAAGGTGAGGGCAAAGGCCACACCCTAAGGATAGTAGAGTGAACAATTCAAAGAAGCCTGGGTCTCTGAGAGTGGAGATACCACACCAGCCTTGCCTTGCTCATCTCCAGCCTGCTTTTATGCTGGAGAGGAGTACATTTGTATCTTGTCCTAGGGATGACCTTTATTTGTTTGTTTGTTTCGGTGAATCCTAACAGCCAAGTGAATCCTAACCAACATAGTCTATACTCACTGCTAAAATCCTAGTCTCATGAGTATGTATCATGTAATGATACCTAATAAAGTATCTAGCTTCCCGGCATAGCATGAAAATGTCATGATGCATCAGCCACAAAATATTTATTGGGTTCCTGCAATAATCAGGGCACTTTTCTAGACAACAAGAACAAAGTGATGGGGCCTGATTCCAGCCTTATGAAGCTTAGATTCTACTTAGGGGGGGTTAAAACAGCCTTGCTAAAGGAGAATTACTCAAGTACAGTTATGAAACACAAGTACCAAAGGAGTACAACCCATAGTATCACAGGAATTGAGAGGAGACAGAAAATACTTAAAGCTGGGGTAGGCAGGGCTGCTGGATAAAACATAGCATACCGAGTTAAAAGGAAATTTCAGATTAAAAAAATAAATATTGCTCAGTATAAACATATCCTAAATATCCCATGGGACACATTTCTATTTTTTTAAAAAATATTTCTTCTTTATTTGAAATCAAATCCCAAATTGAAACTCAAATTCTAAACTTCAATTGTCCAAACTACTTTCATGGGCTATGCTGACACTACAAGATTATTTTTCTGAAATTCACATTTAACCAGGCATCCCATATTTTTACGTGCCTAATCTGACACCCCTCAGCTATAACCTTCTGTGATGTCTTCACAGAAGAGGTGGAAAGTAAGATGAAGAATGAGTACAATCAATGGAGAGGTAGGGATGGGGCCATGCTTTTAAAAGCATGGTGCCCAAGGCCTAGAGCCCACGCCAGAGCATCAGAAAAACATAAAAACCCCATTTTCCTTCATTGTCAATTTTACTCAGAAAACAAAAACAAAAACAAAATAAAACACATACACACAAAATGTTAAGTAATGTTATTCTCAATATTGAGTAGAATGCAAAATTTGCATGAATTTTAATATAAAGCAGGGCTTCTCAACCTTGGCACTGTTGACATTTGGGGCTAGGATAATTCTTTGTTGTGGGGGACTGTCCTGTACATTGTAGGATCTTTAGCAGTCTCCCTGGCCTCTACCCGCTAAAAGCATGCTGTTCCCAGTCGCAACAACCCAAAATGTTTCCAGACATTGCCAAAAGTCTTCCGGGGGAAGGGTGCCAAGGTGACGCTTGGTTGAAAACCACTGGTATATGGTGTGGCACTTCCAAAACAATTTTGTGGTTGTGATGATTATTTGGGGCTTTGCCGCCCTACTGTCAATCCAATGCATCCATTCTACTCATCACCCAGGTTCTTTTATGGAGAAGTTTCTGACGGTGAGAGAGAGAAGCATCTGACCGCCAACTTGAGTCAGGGTACTACTTTTCTAATTTATTAGCTCTTTTGTCCCCCTCTAGTTTTCCAGATTTTAAATTCCCTGAGGCAAGCCCAAATCATCTCTCCAAGCACCCAACGCCTACCTCACGACAGGCAATCCATCCATGTGAACTGAGTTGTCGAAGGAAAGTGTTTGGCTTCTGTTTAGAGAATCCCAGGAATCCATGAACTAGGGCGGAACAGAAGAGTGAGGCCTTTGACCTCTGGTAATATGCTAGGGGGGCAGCGCTGTCAATATCAGGTTTGATTTCAGCAGGAGGCCTTCAGCCTGCAGGAAGCCTTGCAAATCCTTCCCCAGACACATGAGCACTTCCTGCTTGGTGTCACCCACTGCTGTCTGTGCTTCCCATTTCTAGATTCCTAGCCTCTCCCCACCTGGTCAGGGGCACTGTTCCTTCTAAGCTGTGGGCCAGGAAGGCTGCATCGGACCCCAGTTACCACCGCCTGAGGCCTTCCTCTGTAATCTGCCGCCTACCCAGCTCTTCTGGCAACACAGTACCTAAACTGAAAGTAAACTCTGGGCCCGTGCAGCCTTACTGGTAAGAAAACAGCCTCGATTTCAGCTCCACTGTGCAACCAATTCCTCCACCGACACGGGAGAATCTAAGAGAAGGGTGACGTTGCTAAGAAGTGTGAAAAATCCATGAGGAGGGGCACCTGGGTGGCTCAGTCCGTGAAATGTCTGCTTTCAGCTCAGATCACAAGCTCAGGGTCCTGGGATGGAGGCCCCCGTGGGGCTCCCTGCTCAGCCGGGGAGTCTGCTTCTCCCTCTCCCCTGCCCCTCCCTCTGCTCATGTGCTCGCTCTCTCTCTCTCAAATAAATAAAATCGTAAAAAAAAGAAAGTCCATGAGGAATGGTGAAAAAAGATAAGTCTGTGAGTGTATTTGTATGTGTGCATGTGTACTTATATGTGAGTGCACACATGTGTGTGTGTGTGTGTGTGTGCAGGACCGTTCTCACACACAGCAAGATGATGGCGTGGTCCCTAGAGATTCTTCCCTTAGACCTAGTTTATCTAAGAGCTGTTCCTGTGAAGTTAATGGACCTAGAGAGTGGACTTTGCAGGCAGGAGATGTGCCTGAGAACAGTCCTTCTTGCTCAGACGCTCCTATTACTCTTTCCTCTTCTGCTTCATTGTCAAGTCCATTCTCTCTGTGTCCATTCCTGCTGCACATGCTCACCCACAGCCCACATTCTGGCCATCATTTCTCTTGCAGTGCAGACTGTGAGGTTATTCTTGCTGGCCTGAGCCACTGTGGTCTTGGGTGCCTTAGCGCTTGCTGTCTTAAATTCTCCAGTGACTGTGACATTGAGGGCAGGTCCTCTGTAGGTCTGGGCAGGGCCAAGCCAAGTTCTTACCTTCTAAGAACCACTGAGACTAGGTTAGTCAAGAATGTGGTGCTCCTTACATCCCAGGCCCATAGTAGGCCCTGCTCACAAGTTTTCTAAACAGAGCTCCCCTAACAACCGAATTACAATTCGGTTGGAGCTGGCACTCCAGATAAATGTCCTTTGTCATCCCTGCCTGAGGTGATGGGAAGTGGGAGGAGTGGGAAGGGTGGAAGAAGGAACCAGGAATGGGAGGCGTGGGTGGAACAAGGGGCCTCAGCCCGGAGGCTAAGAGTGAAGCCCATAGAAAACTCTAGCTGCAGAGGAAGCTGACCTCAGAAATGTGTCTATAAGTGAACAGATGTGACTCTTGATCTGAGCGGTGCTGGGAGAGTACATGTGAGAGAAAACTACAATATGTTAGCAAAGGCACTATATATCGACATTGTTATAGATGCTGTTTAATTAATAAAGGGAAGACGAACTGTGAGACGTTGGCTTTACCACACAAGATTAATAATAATAATTATAGCCATGTATATGACCTGCTTACTATCTTTGTCTTTCTATCTGTGCAGCAATGACAAATCCTGAGCATATTATTGATCTGTAATAGATGAACTTTGTTGTGCATTTTTATTTGATGACAACACTGAACTCACATGATGCAAAAATTAGAAAAAGAGGCATTTATCATTCTCTTTCCTTTGCTTAGTGACAAAGCTTGGCTTACCTTATTCACTGGGGTGTTGCCATCTGTTTAGGGAACATGGCCACCAATTCACAAGTTAGAGGAGATGATAGCACTTTAGAGCTCATGTAAAACAAAGAAACAGAAGGTGGAAACCTAATTTTCTGCTGCTGGGCTCCAGCCTCTGACCGTTGCTAGTGAAGGACCACCCATCCTGTGAGCCTACCTTCCATTTCTACTGAAATGTCTTTCAAGTTTATTCAGATCTTCCCTGGCCCGTTCTTAGGGGGGACACTGATAACTTTCCTGGCTAACTCACTGTGATGCAAAAAGATGGGATCTGGTCATTTCCATTCCCCTGAGGATGCAACAGGACCAGGAACCATGGGAGAGGAATAGGCCTTGCTGCTGGGATGGCTCCATTGCCTCCCACAGCGAAGAGAAGAGTTAAGGTTGCACAACTTCGATTCAGGAACATTTCTTTCTTACACCCATTTCTTCTCCCTAATACAGATGCTTATGCCTTTACTGGGGGATTTCCCCAACTCTGTCTGCAAGCTCGGACACTTCCATTTGCTGACTATTCTCAAAGCCTACTGAAGGCCAGCCCTGTGCCAGGCAGGCACGGAGAGTGTCCTGATGAATAAGGTATGGTCCTGGCCCTCAGTCATCGGATGGCTGATTTAGAAAATAGAAGTACTTATTGATAGTTTCCATTGTACATGGAAAGTGGGAACACAGAGGGCCATGTAGGCATCCAGCAGTTTCATCCTACCTCAGCGTGGCTTCTAGCTCAATTTCTCCTAAGATGCTGCTTCAATCACTGAGGCAGATCTTCTCAATGGTATTTCCAAGAGTCATTGCTATACTTCCTCCTTGCTCACAGAATCCTACTTTTGTTTGGACCAATGTGATAAATGACTGCTAGGGACTGGATGTTTGCATTCCACCTAAATTCATATGTCAAAGTTTAAAATCCCGATGTGATGGGTGGAGCCTTTTGGGGATAATTAGGTCATGAGGGTAGAGCCCTCGTAAGTTGAATTAGGGCCCATATAAGAAGAGACAGAGAGATGATTGCTCTCTGCTCCCCATTATGTGAGGACACAGCAAAATGAACACCATCTGTAAACCAGGAAGAGGCTTCTCGACAGACACTGGATCGGCTGGCCCCTTGATCTTGGACTACCCAGCCTCCTGAACTGGCAGAAATAGATTCCTGCTCTTTAAGCCCCCCGGTCTATGGTATTATGTTATAGCGGCTTGATGGCAAGTGATGATGGGCATAGGGCGATGAGGACAATTGCATTTTCCTTTGCAATGCAAAGATGTGGCCATATGGCCCAATTTTAGCCAAGGGGTGGTCTGCTGAAGGACCTCTGTGAAAGTATTTGCTTTCAGACAAAAGAGATTGAAATGGGGAGAGTTCTTGGTGAACAATCTTCCCCTTCTTTCATGCTGGGGATGTGAGGACATGCTGCTGGGAGCCACAGAAGCAATCTCAAGAATAAATGTGGAAATTCAATGTGCTACGAATAGCGAAACAAAAGAATGGGAAGATGCTGGGCCCCTGATGACACTGCTAAACTTGTGAGCAGACCTTGGAATCCCTCCATTCAGATTGCTTGTTAACTGTACTATGAAATGGCTTGCCTTCCAACCGGATGTTAGCTTTTTAGGTTTCTTTGCAGCCCAAAGCACTCCAAAATGACATAGCCTTGTAATCAATCCTCCTTGCTAGTAAGCCTTAGTGATGTTGTGCTGCCTAGCAGACATTGTCTGAATGACTCAGCCACTTCATGATTTTTCACTGATCTGGAGCAAGGATTTGCAAACTCTGCCCTGTGGGCCCGTTGCCTGGTTTTGCCTGGCCTGTGAATTAACCATGGTTTTTGCATTTTTGAACAATTGAAACAAAAATCAAAACAAGAATAATATTTTGTGATATGCAAAAATTATATAAAATCAACTGTCAGTGTCCATAGTAAGGTTTTATGGGACTTCGGCCATGATCATTGATTTATATGTCATCCCTGGCTGCTTTCATGCAAAGGGTATTTGAGAGAAAACAGATGGACTGAGAAGCCTAAGATATTTGCTCACTGGCCTTTGACAAGAAAATCTGTAGACCCCCTGCTCTACTACATGAATCTCCACTCAAGTCAGTGATCAAGACTATATTTTAGGAATGTCCCTCTTCTTGCCCTCGACCATGGGGTTTCCTCCACTGAAAATTGCCCTTCCTCTCTTCTCTTGGAAAACTTCACATTGATTTATTGATCTAGTGAGTTGATAAAAACACTTTTACAAATATTAAAATATTAAAGTCTGATTCTTACGAAAAATTCTTTGAGATGATAAAGCAGAGATCAGTATTATTTTACGGAGCAGGAACAGAAGTCAGAGTGCAGTCCAATATCAAGGATATTGGCGCTAGACTGACTTAAGTCAAACATTCAAAACTCCACTTAGTAGCTGTGTGACTTTGGGTAAGTCACTTAATTTTTCTGAGCCTCAGATTTTCATTTTTGGAATGTGGATAAAATACTTAACTCACTCTATCTGAAACTAATATGTGGCTGGCCCATGTTCCCAGAAGTAGAAAGAGCTAAGGCTAGAAATTGGAATCTGGTTGATAATCTCAAGCTATGTACAAATTCCCAGTTGGCTTTGAGAAACAGCATCATCAAGATAAATGCCTGATCAAAGATGAATAGGAATACACCTCAGAATTTCTATTTCTTAGACTGGGACTGATAGAGCAGGTAAGAAGCTACTCGCTTGCCTGGAAATCCAGCACCTTAAGAAAAAGAGAGAAAGGGAGGACAGGAGAGAGAACACAGTGTTCTCTTTCAACCAGAGTATACATGGCTCACATAATCAATCAGTGGTCCTTAGTGGTTTTCAAAATGGTGAGCACACAAAACCCTCCAAGGCTTCCAACATTCCCTCTTATGTGGTTGTTCTAGCTAAAAATACAGCAAAATGAAAGAGCTCACTCTTTCACTGAACTCCTTGGCCCTGAGACCTCTTTCTTCTTGCCTAAACTACTTCTCTGTCAGCCGCTGGGTGTCTTCTAGCTCCTACAGCATATTTTGAAATTGCATATTTCAATCACCTATATGAGCTAACCGAAGCTGAGTAATGAGTGTCTGGAAGGTTTGCACAAGGTTATTAAAAGTTTCTTAATCTGCCACCAACTTCTCTTTTAATATTGTTTGTGGATTTCCTAAAGCACAGGAATAAATTCCCTTGACCCTCTTACTCATTAACTTGGAGAGTATGGCAGAAAATCAAAAGTACGAGGCTGTTAGGGTATTTGGTCCCTTTTAATAACCTCAGGACTGTAGCATTGAAAAGATAAGGCTATCATGGCTGTTGATCAAAAAGGCACGAAAAGGCAGCAAGAGCAACAGATACATCATTATGCAAACAGTGGTTTTAAAACCATTGCCTCTCCACTCATTTTCCCAATGGTATCCTTTAATTAGGGGGCATTTTAATAAAAAAAAATAAGATGGAGAAAATGGCAGCTTTGGAATGTCTTTATCCTAGGGACTTTGAGTTGACAACCTACTAGGGGTGACAAGGGATGGGTTCATTTAAAAGAGGTTTGTGTGCATAGCAGGCATGGAGTTTTTACTTATATTATTGATACAATGGGAGGAAAATAGGAAGAGATGAATTTTAAGGCAAAAGAACAGGGCTCCTTTCCACCACTTGTAAGCTGTGACTATTCGAACAGGTCATTTCATTTCCTTGGGATTCGATTTTCTCACTTGTAAATGAAAAACAACACCAAAATTACAAATAGTATCCACCGTTCCTTGAATACCAACCATGAACTTTAAATAATTCAATTACATCAATAAGACTAAGCCACTATCCCCATTTTGTAGGCCGGGAAAGCGATACTCAGGGAGGTTAGGTGTTGTGTCGGAGTTTAGGAGGCCAGTAAGTGCTGAAGTCAAGACAAAAAATCCTAGGTCTGTCAGACAGGGCTGTGGTGAGAGTCTGGCGAGGGAAAAAAAAGTTGTGCCTTTTCAAACCAAAATTGCTGGCACACAGATGCTTTGTAGAAGCACCCTCCACAGGGTTTTGCCTAGAACATTCAAAGAGAAGGTGGTTCACAAGTCCGTTCCAAACACATTCCTATTTTTGGGGAGGGAGAGAAGGGAGGGCTGTGTGTTCTTTTAAATGTGTAAGTAATAAAGAATAAATAGAACATGTCCTTTTGGTTTGTTTAGTTTTCAAATCATTCCAGCGCAATTTGCAGTAAAAAACTGCTTTCATTTTTATGTGATCAAAGCGGTGCGTGATCCAGTGAGGTCAACAACTGCGACAAGCCGAACAAGCAAACATGCCTAAGCTCCCTGTTTGCTAAAGATGTCCGCAGCAGATAATAATGTGCCTGTCCTGGGATATTTAAATAAAAATAAATACAAACCGGGGACACCAGCCTGAAGATGACTCCGACACAGGCACGCAGCTAAAGTGAGCAATTGTCATCTACCGTCCTCCTTGTTCCCAATTATAATTGAGAACAGGGGCTGAAGTTTGGATTTCCTTTTTTCCTTCCCTCCTCTGGAATTTCTCCGCCTTTCGCCGCAAAGGGCACTTTGCGGCTGAGGGACCTCATTTTCTTTGAGTCACGGAGGCCTTTTTGTGGCCCTGGGAGAAAATGCCTGCATAGTAACAAAACTCTCTGGGGACTCACGTGTCCGTTTGCGTGTCAGCAGGGCAAGAGGACTCCGCCAAAAGGTTAAGCAGGCCACCGAGAGCTCAGCTGTAAGCATTTCATTCCTTATTCACACCAAATCCATGGAACGGGGATAATGGTTGCAGTGTGCACACTTGCCAAGGACAAACAATGCTGCCCTGTCAGGAATAAAAGTAAAAATTGACTTTTGGGAGACTGTATTATTTGGAATTTTTAATCCAACTCTTGCAAGCCATTGCATTTTTATATTCTCACCCATGTCCCTTTCCAAACCATTTTAATTCATAGACAGCCCGTTATCATGGGAGGTTTAGACCTAAAAGGCATGAGGCCAATATAAACGCCTGGCACGTAGTAGGTCATCAATCAATGATCATCATTATTATTACACTTAAATCACTCTCTTCTATTTGCAGTGGAGGACACAGACTGAGAGGTCAATAATTGACCAAGGCTAGAGACTGACAATGGCAAAAGCCATTTGGGGCCCGTGTCTCTCATGTAGCCATCACACTCCTGCTTTGTTCTCATCTGTCAATCTTTTGTTGTAAAATTGTTCTTGGTAGATGCCAGAAAAGAATCACTTTATGAATGAATTTCCAGGGAAAAATCAGTATGAAGGCCTATTCCTGATGCACATTTTTGATCACTGTAAAACCTTGCTATAAAGGTACTTAGCAGTGAGTACTCTTGAGAAGTAGGAGAAAACAGTGGTTAGGGCCCCAGGGCGTGGAGTGTGATCTGATTCACAAAGCCACCATTTCCTGCTAAGCTTGCAATCTCTGGTAAGTTGTCGAACCTCTCTCTGTCCCTGATTCCTCTTCTGTAAAGTAGAAAAATGAAGACTCTATTACGGGGTTGGGGAAATCATTAAATGAGATAATACAAAAAAATACTTCACATAGTACCTGAAAAGTGCTAAAGTACTAATCAACTACAGGTGCTAGGAATATCAGTTTTGTTGTTATTGTAGTCATTATTGTAGAATGTGGTTTTTTCTTGGGGTTTGGTCAGATAAGTGCCAAGCAACAGTGTGTTTCACCTATAACCTGGTTCCTGGCATCAATTTACCCATAGAAAGCAGAGCGTCTAGTGACTAGTAGGGAGTATTTTCAAATGTGACCAGAGCAGCTGAACAAATGAAATTGAGGGGCATCAAGAGTATGTAATTTGCAAAGACAATGGACAGTGTGTATGTATCCAGAATTAGGAGGCGTCATCTAGGGACATTGAGACGGTGAGTCTGCACTCGATGTCTCTATTACTGAAGACTCTATACTGTCAAGTTGCTTTTGTCTTTTTTTAAGGGTGGAGTGGTGGAATTTATTAGTTCATGTACATGAGAAATCCAAGATTAAGGCTCAACTGGAGCTCAATGATCAAATGACAGCATGAAGTTCTAGATTCTTTCTCTCCATTTCTCAGCTCATTATATTTTGTATGTTTGTTTCTATTTCATGCATCCTATCTATGGCAGGTTAGGCTCAGAAACCCATAGCCCCAAGACCAGCAGGAAAAAAAAAAGTGTCTATCTTCTGTTTCTTCTGGTAAAATCATGGCACTGGTTTGGCTCTCATTTGTCATTCCCCAAGCACAATGTAGGTTCTGTTCTGAAAAGATGGATTCTGGGCAGATAGAAATAATACATGTCCATTCTGCCATCCAAGTTTGGGACAGACATATTAGTGGTCTTATCCAAATGGGTACCATGTCTATATATTTTGTCTCCTTTCATAGCCATTCTTCCAGCTTTAAATAAACAAACTCTTCAATTTCCCTGCCTCAAGGACTTCATCTTTCCCCCCGGCCCACCGTTAGCATCTACTGCTATAACCACCATCATTTCTACTGTGTGTTAGCCATGTTGGTGTGAGGAGGGAAGAGCCATAGCTAGTCAGGAAACTCACCTGGCCACTAAGCATTTATATCTCATGTTGTTTTCATTATAAACAATGTCCCTCAAATAGTAATCTTTCTTACCCATGTTTAGAATGCATTGAGAGATAGAGATTCAGGACTCAAAAAGAGGGAGATTAAAATTTCCCCCCCTTTTAAGCTGATTTTTAGAGAATGAAGATATATGAGCTCGCAATTACTCCCTGAATCGAACATACACCCCCAACAGCAGGTCTACACCATGGGTGGCAGATCCTGTCCCATTAACTGTACCCCAAGAAATAGTGTAAACTGAGGGAAATGTGTGTGTTTTTATAAGCACAAAGAGAAAAAAGAAAAAGGGGTGAGGACTGGTTTAAGAATTCTCAACTATCCCTAAACCTCACATCACTCTAACTCACCCTAAATCAGGGTTTCTCAGACTTGACATTACTGACATTTTGGGCCAGATAATCCTTTGTTGTAAGGGGCTGTCTTGTGCATCCTAAGAGGTTTAAGGCCATCCCTGGCTTCTACCCACTACATGCCAGTTGCATCCCTCCTACCCCACTGGTGACTAAAGTCTCTAGACATCTCCATGCAAGGCAAAATCACCCCTGGTTGGGAACCCACCACCTTAGAGTAAAAGGGAGAGGCCAAGGGGCATTGATTGCATTAGCACTTCCATGTGGGAAAAAAGTCAGGGTAGGAGTACAGACAGTAATCTCATGAAATGAGTAAACAAAATGAAATAAACGAACAAACAAACCCACTTTGCTTCTTTGTGCAAAAATTATACTTACCAAAATGCCAACCATTGGTACCAACATGAAAGTGAAGAAGTATAAGAAAGTGTTAAGCAAATATGTATTGAGCACACTTGCTCTATGTCTGCACTCTTAACAGGTCTCTGTGTGTAGTGGTTTTAAAAAAAGGAAGAGAGAGAGAGAGGAAGGAAGGAAGAAAAAAAGAAAGAAGGGAGAGAGAGAGAAAGACAAAGAAAAAGAATTTAAAAAAAAGAAGAAAAGGAATAATGGGTTCTTGTACACAATTAGGAGTTTTAGGAAAACAAGTAAGTGCAATATTTATTTGGCAGTGACATAAGTAAATAAGATAAATAAGACCATCATAAACTCTCTATGGAAACCAGGAAAGTAGACTAGTGAAGCTGTTTTAGAAAAATGTGCCAGCCACTGCCAGAATTACTAAGATCTAATCTTCAAAGTTTGAAATAATGGTTAATTTGATATGAAGATTTGCCTGAGAAATGAATGACTCTCAAGAATGCCTGTATTAATATGTCTGAATTCACAAATTTGGAGATTCCAAAGGTCTCAGTCTGTATCCCTCATGAATGTCAAGTGTCTAATTATATATAATTACCACTGCCTTTTCATTAATTTATTATTTAGGTCTGCAACACTGCTGTTATTTCTTCTTCACCTTTATTCATGTTGCTTTTTAATCAGGTTTCAAAGCATTTCACAAGATCACGTCTCATTAAAACCCAATAAAACTAGAATCAGGAAAAAGTCTAGGATAAAAGAGATACAGTGTAATCCCAGTTGTCAACAATGTATTTTTTAAAAAGTCAGCAAATTACTCTGAGGTCTGCTACTCCTAGCAACTTCTGAAGAAACTGGAAACACCAGCAAGAGGGAAGACTTTTGTTCTTTTAAGGGAAACATTGGTGTTGTCTTCAGGCCTGCCACCTGAAGGAAAATGAACACTCAGGAATTCCATTACTTTTTCTCTTTAATTTACAAATTCCTAACACTCCATTTTCCAGGTCTTCTCACTGTTTGGGATGGGTACGCAGATTTGATAAAAATAATAATTATACCTCATATTTCCAGTGTGGTATTAATTTTTCAAAGTGCTTTTGTATCTATCTGAGCTTCCAGACACCCAGGGAAAGGTATTATTAACTTCCTTTTGTACAGGATGAAACTGAAGCTCAGAGAGGTCTAAGATTTGCTGAAGAGGTCATATAGCCAGCAAATGGCCCGTAGCTCCCGAGACCCGCTGCTTTTATCCATCATCCTTTCAGTAAGCATTTGCAAGAACATTGACCACTTTTGGTCTGCCATATTTAAGTTCCATGGCAAATGTTGACCATCCTTGGTGTAGAATTTTGACTATTGTGTGCTGTATGGTGCAGGCCATGGTGAGGGGATAATGGGTGAAACAGGGGCTATCTCAAGATAGCTGATCAGAAGGAAACATTTTGTGGGTATGCATTCATGCATTTAATCTTTCCTCCACTTGGTCAATATTTATTGAGCATACCTCATGCATCAGCATCTTTCTAGGTATCTCAAAAACACAACACCATCTTTAGCCACTTTATAAACACCAGAAAATAATCTCTGCCTACCATCTAAGTGTGTGATAGTCAGAAGTAGGTAACTCATTCTGCAGCTTATAAACTCAGTAAGTCTCAGAGGGCATATACTCCAGGAGACTAACAGTATGCGCACCCAGCACAGTGTAGAACTACATTACTGATTATATGATTATACAATGAACTGGTTGGTTTTCTCAGCCATACTCAAATCCAAGAGCAGCAGTGATTGTCCAAAGTATCACAACTGACTCTATGGAATGGTGTCATAGTCTCAAGAAAATATTTAATATACCAGTGAAGCAAATAGAAAGTAAATTTGGGGGCGCCTGGGTGGCTCAGTGGGTTAAAGCCTCTGCCTTCAGCTCAGATCATGATCTCAGGGTCCTGGGATCAAGGTCCGCATCGGGCTCCCTGCTCAGCTGGGAGCCTGCTTCCTCCTCTCTCTCTGCCTGCCTCTCTGCCTACTTGTGATCTCTCTCTCTCCTCAAATAAATAAATAAAATCTTAAAAAAAAAAAGTAAATTTGGCAATATGTATTAAAAACCTTAAAAATATACCAACTTTGCCATTTATTTTATTTTGTTTTAACTTCTGGGAATTAAACATCAAAAAATTTCTAAATATTGAAAAATCTGTTTGAATATGATGTTACATTCTGATTTAACTATTATAGTGAAAAATCTTATAAACTAGTTATCTAACAATTAGGTAATAGTTAAGCCATTGTTTTCCAAAGTGTGCTCTAGGGAACACCAATGTTGTACTATGCTCCATGGTGAAAATGGTCCATGTTTAATTAAGTGTGAGAAATGAGCACACCAAGTTCCTTTCCTGGAACTTCACAGTACATGATAGAATACAGGAGATGTTATAAAGTAACATCTTTAACTTTTTCTTTCTTTTTTACTTTTTAAAGATTTTATTTATTTATTTGAAACAGAGAGAGATCACAGGTAGGCAGAAAGCAGGCAGAGAGGGGCAAGCAGGCTCTCCACTGAGCAGGGAGCCCGATGCGGGGCTCAATCCCAGGACCCCAAGATCATGACCCGAGCCGAAGGCAGAGGCTTTAACCCACTGAGCCACCCAGGTGCCCCTCTTTTTCTTTTTAAAAAAAGATTTATTTATTCATTTATGAGAGAAAGAGCAGGGGGAGGGGCAGAGGGAGAGGAAGATTAAATAAGCGTAGTCCCCACTCAGTGGGGATCCTGATGACGCAGGGCTCCATCCCTGGGGACTGAGATTATGACCGGAGCAGAAATCAAGAGTCGGAGGCTTACCAGACTTGCCACCGAGGCACCCCTTACTTTTCCAACTAATTGTATTCCAATCTATCTACTTCTGGACCCCAGTTTTTGAGATACATATATTAATATGGACTTAATGCCAAATTAGGCAAATTATAATCCATTCACAAATAATATGCAGCCATTAAATTGTATTTTTTAAAGTTCAGAACAAGAGAATAATTAAAATATAATTTTATTGAGAAAAGACAGGACAGAAAATTTGTATATATATAAAATTTGTATATATATGAAATTTATATATGTATATAAATATGTGATATTTATATAATGATTATAGTAAAATGCAAAAATGCAAAGAAGAAATAAAGAACCAAAGGGAAAAGTCCACATAGCAACATTCTTAAGGTGGTCATGGGGTTATGTTTTAGCAATTTTTTGTTCTGATTTTCCCTACTGTCCAGATTTTTAGTAACGTGGTTATATTACTTTTATGATAAAAAATTTCTTTTAGACCCAAGAATCAAAGAAAATATGCAGCTACAATAAATACCTTGGTTAAGCTCAAAAATATACTTTGGTGAAGTTAATATCTTCCAGGATGTGTGGATAATAAGCAAGTCAGTAGACTAAAACTTAAATGCCCATATGGGTATGATACATAATTTTGCTAATCCCTGAATTATAAGCTGGATTCAACACATGAAATTTAGTATGACATGTAGTTAAAGTTCTAAGTTGAGTTAAATAGTAGTGTTTTATTCACTAGGGAGATCTATCCTAATTTGTTTCTTTTATTCTCTCTTCTCTCACGACCCCCACCCCCTTTCGGATCCATCTCTCCCTCACTTCTTACAGAATCAACAAGCATTTGTAACCAAATGCCCATGCCATGGCATTTCCATTGGGATCCACTTGACTGTACTTATCCAGTTCCTTGGAAATGTGCAGTCTTTGTTTTAACTTTGCACATGCTAGGTACTTATAATAGAAAGAGACAGGAACCAAGATGTTTGCTTTTTCTAGTGAGAGAAAATAAAACAAGAAGACAATCCAAAGGAAGCCGTAGTGAGATCACCAGTAGATAAACATTTCACAAGAGAAATGATAACCACTATTATGAGAAGCAAATGCAGGCTTTTTTTTTTCTTGGCCATAGAACTTTAAAACAGTCTCTGAAAACATCCCGTTATCCCTCAGCTAGCAGACACACATCTTCCAATATTTGACAAATACCATCTTGAATCTTTTTTAGTGCAGGTGGTTCTAACTATGTCATGCTGTTACTCTCTTCCCAGTTAAAGTCGCATTTCTTTTTCAAATTCCTTCTGCACAGCAGAAGAGAACCTTAGCAGATGGATTAGGGTAAAGGAAATGGTACATAATGAATCACATTTGAAACCCCAGCATGCAGATCAATATATAAATATATATAGTCCTCCTCCTCTCTGCTTTCAGTGAATTTGAGTGTTTCACAGACTCAAGGGGCCAGAGTCCTGCTTTGTGCTGAGAAAGCTCAATGCAGCTGTATCTTCCTCCTTCAGACTGACTTCTCTATCCAGCCCCGGCCCTCCTGCCGCCTCCCTTTCCACACCCCCCCCCCGACGTTGTACCAGGGACACAGCAGTATTGCCGTGGACCAGCCTTCTGAGCACTGGCAGATACTAAGGCCAGAACTACCATCTGCCCGAACACCAGGGAAATACTCCAATGGTGCATTTGCTATAGACTGAATGTGTCTCCCACCAAATGCATACGTTGAAACTCCAGCGTGATGGTGTTGGGAGGTAGGGCCTTGGGGAGGTGACTGGGTTATGAGGGTGCAGTCCTCATGAATGGGGTTAGTGCCTTTATGAAAGACACTCCAGGAACCTCTCACCCCTTCTACCATGTGAGGACATAGCAAAAAGATGGTCATCTATGGACTAAGAGGAAGTCCTCACCAGAACCTGATCTTGGACTTCCAGCCCCTAGAACCATGAGAAATAAATCTCTGTTGTTTGTAAGTGACCTTGGTACTTGGTCACATATGGTCATATAGGCTATTTTGTTCTAGAACCCCAAATAGATGAAGACAGTCTTATTTTCCTCTTTTCACAAAAGTTATGACAGAGGCCAAGTTAGTGACTTGGCCCAAGTTGCAGGACATTCTAGCAGTCTAAAGCCAAACTCCAAAATAGAAATGGCTCATTTGACAAAAATGAGTTGCACCAAATCATGTTGTTAGTTTTTTCTCCCCCTAAAGTTTTACTGTATGACACCAATGCTTATTTTTTCTTTCAACCTCAAGTTTGCTAGAAGTGTTCCTTAATAACAGAGCATGGAATAGCGTGGAAGGCCAACCTTCAGGCACCTCACCACCTATGTTCTCAGCATCTTGTTACCTGATTAGAATTTTGACATATAGGATTGAACACTAGGTGAGAGCACCATTACCAAACCTATGTGAAGTCTAATCTTGCATTTTAGTGTTAACAGGAGTAACTTTGAGGTGGGAGCAGCTGCTTAATGGGTCGATTTTTAGAATCCCACAGCTTTTGAAATCAGCCAGTGGACTAGTGTTTTGGAGCAACTACTATTTGCAAAATACTTTATTTTTAGTCTGACTGAGGAGGAAAATGTATGCATATATGGGAAAAAAACAACAAGTGCTGTAGTGCATTTTTAATAAGAGAATAAAAGGAATGCCAACAGTGGACAATAATTTTGTGATAAGCTCTCTTTAGTTTTTAATTTTCAGGTTTTACTGTTAAATGAGTTCTATTACCATCTTTCCTTGATATCTTTGCATAGAAGTTTTATAACTACCTTAAGAGTTTTTCTATCACTTTTTTCTTTTTTCTTCCTTCCTTTTTTCTTTTCTTTTCTTTTGAATTTGGGAACAAAGCTTCTTGGAAAGTTAGACTGTGATTTATATCTAATTGCAACACACTAAACAATTTCCATTACGAGCTATCGAGGGCCTCTTTGAGTCAGGAGTGAGGCAGAAACTTCTCAGTTTCTTTCCATCTGAAGTGACCAAACAGGCAAGGATGTTGATGATGGTACACATGAGGAAAGTATTCGCTGTGACTAATAGTTTTGAAGAAACAATTTTTATGCCATAGTAGATAAAGTTGTGAGAAAGGCCTGACTTCCAGGGTCCGTGGTAAAGCCGAAGGTAATTCTTGCTGCATATGGTACCAATAACGAAGAGAAAGGCTGAAATGTGTCAGAGGTCAGGTTTTTGGATCACCATTTAAAGAGCTTTGGGGTGGGGGTGGGGATAGAATATCTCATTAGAGAAGCTCCATGTAGAAGAGAACACGCACACATTCCAACCTCACTCCCATACAAAATGTGACTAGTAGACACAAAGAGTGACTTAGTGGTTTTTTGTTTTGTTTTGTTTGTTTGTTTTTTTGTGAGTGTGCTCACAAATAATGCTAAGAAAATCTGAAACATAAGTGGGTTGGCCCCATATAATTTTATCAGTCTCTGGCTCCCAGCTACCAGGACATTCCTTTAACCTACATTAGCAAGCAAGTCCTTGGTCTATCATGGACCCTGAGTTTCCCATTAAGAGGTTGTTTTCTCCATGGAAAGCAAATCAGAGTGGCATAGAGAGGACAGGCTCAGGTAGTTCAATCCCTGGTTCTTTCAAAGCCCATCAAACCCAGCGCCTCTTTGCATGACTGTATAACGTTCTTCTTTTCTCATTTCTATTACCTTCATGTTGCTTCCTTGTTGAAACCAGATGGGAGCATCTTGGCTAAAGCCAGCAAACAAAATTAGTGGTAGTGATGGTGAGTCCAGAAGAAGACCCGTGAGAGTTTTGATAATGGGTAAATTCTAGTAATTGGGATTTTTTTTTATGAACAGAAAAAAATTAGCTATTTCTAGGAATCCTTTTCAGTGTTTTTCTGGGGTTAAGAAATGGCATGGAAGAGAGGCAAGGACGATGTGAAAGCCAAGAGGCGGGATTGCTCTAGCAGAGCCTGGTCATTGCTGGGGGTAGATTTGTTTCAACTGGACCTCCAATTCTGGAGAGTGGTATGTTCGGAAATGTATAACAACTGCCTCTCTGATTGAAAAAAAAAAAAAGTTTAAACATCAATGTACTTAAGCAGTACCTAACTCAAGGACCACAAAAAATACACCAACCAAACACCCGTTAATGCCACTAGCAGTTTTTATGAGTGTACAGGGGAAGCAGCAGGCTCCAGTTCCACTGGAGGGGAGGTCTAGAACACAAGACTTATCAGAATGGATTCTGGAGGCAGAAAACATCGTCAGTGGAAGCCTATGGACCGATTATTTACTGAACTTATTCTTTTCTTTTTTTTTTTTTAAGATTTTATTTATTTATTTATTTATTTATTTATTTATTTATTTATTTGAAAGAGAGAGAGAGAGAGAGTGTGTGCATGAGTAGGAGGAAGGGGAGAAGCAGATTCCCCTGCTGAGCAGGGAGCCTGACACAGGGCTCAATCCCAGGACCCTGGGATCATGACACATACCGAAGGCAGTCACTTAACCAACTGAGCCACTCGGGTGCCCCTATTTACAGAACTTTTCTGAGACGGACTCAGTCGAGTTTTCTGGTGGGCAAAAGAAAGTAGTACCTGCATCACACATGAGGGAGAGGCAAAACAGCAGGTCAAGTCCTGTTTGACCGTATTTGTGCTTTTTATGACATAAGTACTCTCATCAGGGCTGATTTCAGGCTACTGATGTGACATCACTGAATGTGAGGTTGGGAAGAGATGTGGGGCAGTGTGCTCTCATATCCTATTTCCATCACACAGACACACTAGACGCAGAGAACCTCAAGGGCATACAGAGTAGTACAGTTTAGTAAAATATATAGGAAGCGATGAGTTTTGAGTGTTTATTACCTTTTAAGATACCTAACTGAGGGGCATCTGTGTGGCTCAGTCGGTTAAGCGTCTGCCTTCTGCTCAGGTCATGATCTCAGGGGCCTGGGATGGAGCCCCACATCCCGCTCCCTGCTCGGCAGTGAGTCTGCTTGTCCCTCTGCACCCCACCCTAGCTCGTGCCCTTTCTCTCTCAAATAAATAAAAATCTTAAAAAAAAAATACATAATTGATTCACTTAAAAGTTTATATACTTTGATTTTTAGTAATGGCTGTCCTTAACGCATTTACGAAAAGTGAATCTGCTTTTTTTTTTGGTGGAAGAAAAGGGGATCAAGGGGAACATCGCTGGACTTGACTCTTGTTAGACACAGAAACTAGACGTGTGAGACCCCGTTCACAGGGGTTAATACTTACCACAGCGAGCTTCTTCTGTGTAAAAACAACAATCCCAGTAAGTCTCTCAGGCTGTCCCCCAAATCTGAGATCTGCCAAACGCTACCCAGATGCCAGGAGTCAATAATTTATGATGGGATTAGGGATGAGCGGGAGGAAAGGTTACTTGTTAATTATGATCGGGAAGACCACACAATCCCTGAACAGATACACTGCGTCCAAGTGAGAGGATTTCCAGGTAGCGCAACTGGAGATGAGTCAAGTCAACCGGCATTTCCTCCGCTCTGCGTAGCCCCACCCAGGGGCTTCCTGTTCTCTTCTTTCTAATGGAAAGCCCATCAATGAAATGTCTTAACAAAAAAAAGCTAGCAACTGTGACGTTCTCGGGAACCAGCAGTTGACAAAGGCATTACAGTTCTGTGTCACGCAGGCTGTTAAAGAAATCCAGCCCCGGTGATAATGTGTATATTCATTCTGTGTAAATGATTAAGTTCAAAAAACCATACAATGAATCATGGTAGCAAGGCCAGACTTGCTTTGATTAACTACACTGGTATAATGAAACCCAACAGAGCAATCACTGAAACATTTAGCTTCAAATGTAAATCTTCTTGAACTCTGAAGAAGGAAAAAAAAAAGCACATTAGGCAACGAGAGACGGTGTAGAATACAGCCGTGTTTCGTGTAATGAAAGTCGAGGCAGTTGTAAAGAAAAGGGAATGTTTAAAAGTTGTTATGCTGTGTTTGGCAAGAATGAGTCATTTTAGAAGTGTCAATCACGATAATCCAACATATTTTTAATCTAAAGGTCAATAGAAGCAGTTTCTAAGGTAGTACATTAGTTATGCCAAATGTGAAAGCAAGCAGTTCTAAGATGACTTCAAGTGTTCATACTGTACCATAATGTGTCTTGGAGAATTAATCTCAGCTCTAAATTAAAGATCAGGGATTGATCAAGGTAGAAGAATTTTTATTAAAAAAAAAAATCTACTGAAGTATCTGGTGACACCGTCATTCTGACCAAAGCGCCCTACAGAGTTCTCTTTACTCTCAGTGAAGGCAAAATGGGGTCTTCTATGGAGTTGTTATTTTCTTCTCCTGGGGGTAAATCATCTGCTGGTTCCAGCGTCTACAGAATGAAAACTCTTCCCTCACGACAGCTGACAGGTCATTTTCTCAAAGGCAAGAGAAGGGTACGCTTAGGAGGCATGAAACCAGCGTTCTCTGATGGACTGGCCAGAACCACTGGATCCCTGCCTATTTTCAGTTTTGTTCTTGAACGGCTTTCAAATGTACCTTAAATGTGCTTGGGTCATGTTGTACACTTCAGCATTAGAAATATGCCATGAGAGAAAAACTCAAATTATATTCTGTCTTTAAGGTTTATGGGAACCTGTGGTCTTCCTTATAGAGAAAGAGATTGCTACCCCGGCAGGATGGGGCTTTCATCTTGTGAGTTTCATATGTACAGGTTAAACATATGAGAAGTTTTATAAGGCTATAGAAATCGTGTCAGAGAAAACGATCTATAAGAGGTCAGAGCCATATAAAAACCACTGGACACATTCAGTTTCATGATAAAGCTCTTTCCCAAGTTATTAGATCGCATAATTCAATCTACGCTATCACAGGGAAGCGTGGAACCCACCATTGCTGTAGATTATAGCAATAATTCCGTGTGCACACACTCGGGCTACACAAACACCCTTGCAGAACTGGTTGTAGACGAGCACGAGGATAGTCTCTCGAATCTCTTCTCATAAATCTAGCTGATAATTTGTTCCTGTTGTCACGTGAATTAAAACCCCCTTCATATTTAAAAATACCTGGCGAAGGCAAACGTACATATACATTACTCCTTCTTGTAACCTCCTGAGGGCAAATTTTGTGTAATTTGTCCCTTAAATGTGTCGTTGTTAATGGAGCTTTAGTTGTGTTTTCAGAATGATTTTGGTGGTTTGGTCAAATGAAACAAAAGAAATCAAAGATGAAGAAACCACGCTATCGTATTCTGTTTTTTTCTTAGAAACTTCTATGGAAGAAAATGATTATATCAAGACTACTATTATCAATGCATTAGGCAATAAACATTTGAACCTTCTGATACTTCTTGTTTTTACTTCTTTCCTCCCTAGATTCTTAAACCATGTCACTTATCTGCAAAATGTGAGCCTCATAGTCATGATTCCAAACAGCTGCAGGTGCATGTAGAATTCATCTACCAGTACGTACATTGCATGGTTGATGTGTAGACACGTGGTTTATTCTGTTTTTCTATTTTTAATTTTCTCTCAACTCAAAATTAACACATGCTAATATTAGAAATACTGGATCAGAAAAAGAGAAGATAATTAAAATGATATATAACCTCACCTCATAGAAAAAAAATTATTAAAATTGGGTGGTACATAGGGGTGCCTGGGTGGCTCAATTGGTTAAGCCTCTGCTTTCAGCTCAGGTCATGATCCCACGACCCTGAAAGCAAGTCCTGCATCAGTCTTCTTGCTCAGCGGAGAGCCTGTTTCTCCCTCTGCCTGCTGCTCCCCGATTGTGTGCTAGCGCGCACTCTCTCTCTCCTAACAAATAAATAAAATCTTTTTTAAAAATTGGGTTGTATATTTTTCTGGTGTTTTAAACATGTGCACATATATGCACACATTTAAAAAAAACATATAGGATCACTTTGTGCAGCGTGTCCATAAAGTCTGGAACATAGGTGAGAAAAGGTATCTGTGCTAATATCATCATTAATATTATTAAATTTGCTGACACTAGCAAAGACACATTAATACTATTCCACATTATTTTATTGCTTTTATGGATTAGAGATGTCACTGATGGCATTACATGTGTTTACCTATGTTTCTATATTTTTACAGACACCCTGTATATGGTGGTGGATATATATTGATATATTTTTCTCACATTGTTGCAAGTTCCGATCTTGGCATGACTATTAAAGGTCCTCAAATTGACAATGGTTGTAAATGTAGAATATTTATATGTGCTATGCCAGAAAGGGAACATTTGACAAATATGCTAGATTGTCTTTCTAATCAGCCAATTCACAAACTCTCTGTAGATTTATTTATACATTTTGGATTCAACGACCAGAGTACAGACATATAGTTGGAAAAAATCCAATGACTGGAGCCATGTAAAAGTAGCATATTTCCTTAAATCCTTTATCCTTCCCAAACACTACTTATTGTCGAAAATTAGATGGGAGGGGTGAGGAGGTGGGGAGACAAGTGTTTGCCTTGGCCTTGGCAGTCTCACAGTCAGATGTTGTCCCTGAGGAGAGCACGAGGAAAGAGACCGTGCAATCCATTCCCGCACAGGGCTTCGGTTATATTGACTTTCACAAAACATGGCTGCCCTGTCATGCCAATGAAGTTATTAAAATTAAAAATTAATTCCAGGCTCTTCTAAAACAGCTGCAAGACAAGGCCAGCCTTCATCACCTTCTGAGTAAAGCCTTCCCTTTCCAGAGTAAAACTTCAGAAAGTCCATTGATCAGAGTGATTACAGACTTCAAGCATATGTGTCTCAGAGCTGTGTCTGTCCCAATGTTCCTATCGTCTAGATACTGCTCTCTCAAAAAAAATACTGGTTCTCTGAGCGGCTACAGTGGCAATTATCATCTTTGTGTGCTGTTTCCATTTGGCCTGGCTCATCAGCATTACAAAATGGATTTTGGGAAAAACCTTCAGCATGAAATGGATTCAAACGTTTGATGCTACCCTAATTGGGTGAAGTGTCAATTTTTTATAGCATTTCTACCATTGCCGAAGAAAAAGATACATTTCTATATAATATGAACCCTTTCCCATCTACCGTTCAGGAGCCCAAAGCCTAAAACAATGCAAGTAGAAGTCTCTTGTCTATAAGCTGATTGTCTGAAATGTGAATAAGTATGAACTTGACCCTGGCCCATCTGTAGTAATGAAAGAGGGAATTTTTAAAAGTGCTTTGAAGTCACACGTATAAGAACTTTCTGTTTAACTTGCATGGTTTTAAAATAGGTATGTTATTTTCAAATTACCTCTCCATTTATATTCTACGGTGGGGAAGTCTCCCTCACTCCAGCTCAGGAACATATGTACCTTCAGAAAGCAGGGAGGACAGATGTCACCCTGCCACCTGCTGACCTGAGAGGGAGGGAAGAATGTGGGGCAGTGCACAGACAGGGTCCCACCGTGCCTGGCCCTCCTATCTTGAAAGCTTTATTGACTGATTTGTCCTTGAAGAGGAAGGAGATGCTGGATCAAAAGTAAGGGCTTCTGTGCAAAGGAATCGTGCATCAGAGGCTCAGGAGGGAATCAGGGAAAGGAGAATTCTGGAAGACTGACCAGCTCTCCCAAAGAGGCTGAGTCAAAACCTGTAATATTATGGACCGGATTTTAAATAGCTCATCGTTCTTCCCTTTATTAACCAGGAAGATCATAACAGCTTTAGGGAATAAAGGATCTTTATTTTCTCCGCACGTCTGTGTGTAGTATGAATACTCTGACAATTTCAGGACACTTTCTTTCAAGTGAAGTATGGGGAAGCTTTTCAACTTCCTCCAAAAAATTGGTCTTCCTTTGTTCTCGTCATTCCCAGTACTTAGGCTGTCAATCTCCTCGCCCCTCACCTACTATCCAGCTACTTTTCCTTTTATCATCTGAGTCCCACCTGTGACATTAATTCTATGTGGGGCCTTTCTCTGACCCACATTTCCCTGACTAGTCTGAGTGCACGAAATCCCCTCACTTGGGTTCTCTCAATGCTTTAAATTCTAATTAGCATCCAATGTACCCATTAGCATTGGAGGTATTCGCCTGAAGATGTTCCTCCCGGACAGGAGAATGATCCCTGACAGGAGGAATGTGGACGTGAGCAGCGCCTCCCCACAGCAGCGGGTCAAGTATAAAGGATATTCCCAGTGGACACGCCAATGAACGGGTGATGAATGCATGGATGATGGAGAAGTTAATCATGCTTGCTTCTGGTACGTTACATTTGTTGGTGCAAATGACATTCTTCCTCCATCACAGTTTAATAGCTAAGAAAACAGAGCTGGAGCAACAGCTTACAAATCAAAGACGGTGTGAATAATCTGACACGTAATCTGTGCTGTCCTTCTGACTCTAAACACCTGCCCTATGTTTGGAATAAAGAGGGTGTTACAGGGCACAGTAAATAAAAATCTCTGATACGCTCAAATAATGCCAAAGCTTCATTTTACCTGTTAAATGCTCTCATCAAAATTTTTTTTTAAAAAAGTATTCTTAGACTTCCTATTGACCAAACCAATGAGAAAAGAAGGAGGGGGAAAAGAATCAACAGCAATTGAACATGATTCAGGAGGATTAAATATCTTACTCATGCCACGGGACAATCCTGAGAAGGAAGAATTTTCAAACTTCTTTCAAGAAGCTTGTCTTCCTTTGTTCTTGATCTTGTCTCTATACCACAGAGAACTAACCAGGATCAGAAAGGTTAAGTAACTTGATACCACACCAAGAATGAAAAGAGGGACACAGATCTCCTAACGCCTAGTCCAATTTTCTTTCCACCGGACAGTGTTTCTTGAGACTAGAGGCATCACGGAACCTGAGACTTGGTTATGCAACATTTAAATATAAAATCTTCATCTCCTCCAATGTTGTACTGGTAGATACTTAAACAAACTTCTCTGCGCTGCAAAGCCACTAAGTACCTCAAACAAAAATGAGCTGGTGGTGAGCCCTCTGTTTTGGAGAACACTGATATGACTTCCTGCTTCAGGGATAATTTTCATCTACAGCAATTTCACAGGTTTGATCACCTACTTGAATCTGTTGCATACGTAACCAAGGGGGGAAGAAAAAAGGTCTCTCTATTCTTCCCAAGGACCATAAATTTGTGCTGGGGAAAGCCCTCACTGCAAAGCAGATGTCTCGGAGCAGACAGTGAGGTGAGTGTTAGTTTCAGTTCCCTGGAGAAGGAAGGTTGCACAAGGGTCGTATTTTAGGTGGGGGGCTGTCATGGGAGAGAACCTTCTATCTGTCAGGGGAAAGAGTGGGCCCTCCTACCCCACTGGTTGCTCTAAACAGAAACTGCGTCGTGAAGTTGACAGCTTAAACTAGAACACACGAGCAACTGGTGCCAGATTTCCTTTTTAGATTTTTTAAATTTTTGGACAAAAATATACATTCTGCAAGCAGGCTACAATCATCCTGAGAGGGCTGGCACCCTCCCAGGGGGCATGAATTCTTCATGATTATGAGTCTAATAGAGACATCTACTGGCTGAGTCCTTCCAGATCAGCCTCTATGGAACCCTGCGAGCCACCGACCCTTCATCTCTGACAGCTTGTAAATAAATGAAAATGATAATCACAATCGATTTTATCTGTTCATACAGAATTACCAGTTGCCCACTTGGCGTGCATGCAAAGGTTGAAAAATTCAGAGACCTGGGTGGGGCCAGGGTTGGTAAAGATTCAGCCATTGGCTTGTTGACTTTGAACATTTCTTTACTGCATCTGACCAAGGAAAGGTAAAGACACATCAGCTCCCCTATCTGAACAAACAGAATCAGAAATTCAAATCTGAGAGTAGAGCATCATGGATGATTGTTGCTTCTGCTATAGAGGACCAGTTTTCTGCCTCGGAGGTCTAGTGGAGTACAGGAAGAGAAGGTATGTTTCTAAAACATGAATTCCAACAACATCAGTACTGCAGTAAATCCTACAGTGCCCCAGTGGTGATGTATTTTCATATTAAGCGCTGATTTACGGGGCAAATTTAAGATGCCGAAGGATCTGCACTGGGGGAGAAACAGTTCCCACTAGCAGAACCCCCCAGATCATGCTGACTTCTGGTGGCTCTGCTACGTGTCTGCTCCTCTGTGGCCTCCGGCAAGATCAGGCCAATATCTGCAACGCTAAGACTGGACCCCTATTAATCAGCATGAACGAGCCTCCTGATCTTTACTGGGAGGGAGGGATCCTGAATTGGAGGACTAAATATAGGCAAACAAATCCAATAACTAAACCCTCACAGCCAAGACATAAGCAAATATAAATCCCACTTGTGTTATTATAATGCCTACCAACCTAATTGAGAACACATTCATTTTAAGCTAAATAAATTACTGCTACAATTATATAACCTTGAGGTCACCTCCTTTAGGAGATGGCCAGCACTTGTATTAACGATTCCACACTTTACTGTAAGTGGCCTCAGCCAATCAATGCCAGATAAATGCTGTTAAAATATGCATTTAATTAACTCAGTCCTTCATTTATTTGCTATTTTAGCCTAGGGATGAAGAAGAACGGGAAGTTAAATTGCATGTGTTCTCAAACAAGACTTCAGAATGATGCGTTTTTCTTTCCCAGTCAAAGCACCATCTTCCTTGTTAATCTGGCCAAGGGAGCCTTCCTCAGACTTTGAGAGAAGGCAGTATCTCCCTCTGAGGAGCAGGGCTTTGCCTGGGCCGTTGATAACCCCACGCTCAAGGAAGTAACTCCTTCCATTTCCCTCTGTGAGATGGGTTTACCAACTGTCTTTTTTTTTTTTTAACTGATGATTTGATCCCTCTTGGACTGTGAGCAGTTATTATAGTATGTTTCCCATCACAGGGATGCAAGGGTCATGACATCACGAACTCAGGGATTCGTGCGTTACTTTACCGATTTTGAGATACAGAGATGTATTCAGTTGTGTTTTTTTGGAGTGTTCTGCCCTCTCCCTCATGCTGGGTGTTGGGCAAAAAACTCCGAGCAGAGCTCATCTAGTAGGCAATATGCTTTTTACCAATCTCTTCTTTGGGATTTGCTTCTGCTGTTGCAGGCACACTATCATTCACGGAATACTCCTCTGTTTGCCCTGCACAGCCCCGATGGGCTAGTCAAAACCACGTGGCATTGGGCTGTGACAGCAGTGACTGTGTTACCTCAGGCCGAAGCGCGTAAGAGCTGATGCACGACCTTCCTTCTACCTCTCTCATTCTGTTCCATGATGATCCCGAAAATGGGGAAATGGCCAAGATTTCAAATGAAAGGCTCACAGTTTGGTGAGTCACTGTGGGGAGGAGAGAGGCTTTGAGGGGTACTCCCATTTACAGCGCATTCTGCGTGAAACCTTTGTCTTCTTAAACCGCTGAGATTTCCAGGTTTGTTTATCACAGCATAATCTAGCCTATGCTGACAAATATAATTGGCTTCTATGGTGATAAACAAATCCATAATCTGTAGTACTAAGTAACCACCTAAACTGTAGTCATTTGGATCTAATTTGCATGAATATTAATTCTTTTAAACAAGAAAGGAAAATAATGATAGTCCACAGACTTTATACCTTCAGAATCAGCCACTTGTTCATTAATTTTTAATGAGAAACATTCATTATTATGAATTCCTTGACAAGACTTTGATTTTTTTGGGTAAATGATGACCATAATTAAGCTCCTCATAATGAACACAGCAATTTTTAAACAGTACAATTTATATAATGTTTCTCCTCTGGGAGGCTCAGTTTTCTTAATAAAAAGCAATAGTGGATATATGGGTACATTTTCATAATGCATGAGGGTTTGGAGTCATTATTATGTTCTTCTCCACATGCATTCGTTCATTCATTGTATCGATACATATCCTCTCTGCACTTTTGTGCAGAACTTCAAGACAATTTCTACATAAGAAATTTTAACTAATAAAATGCTGGCTTACTACCAACATAAGTTTTTCCCCCATAATGGGCTTTCTTGTTATCATGGGCTTAATGGCTTCATTTATCTGTAGTTTAAAATCTTTTTGATTCTGTCTTTCACTTCTACAGCACACAAATGTATTCATGCATGCCCTAAAGTCAATCATTAATTAAAATACTAAAATTATGTTTTGGTAGCATTTGATATCGAGGTGTGGGGAGAAAGAGAGAGAATAGAAATCTGTTTGCTCCATTAGGAAAGCCCTAATGGGTTCCATATTACCCTAGATCACAGTAGGAAATGCTAGATGATGCTTGTCTATACAAAATAAACTTTCTGCAGTTGCCTACCATGATATTCTGGAAACTATTAACACCACTGCTTTGCTCATCACAGCTGTGGTAACAACAAATAGGAACAGACAAGTTTAAAGGTAAAGAGGCCCAAATTAGGCAGATTCAGTTGACATGAACTCAATGTCCCTCTTTTGTCCTACCTCACAGGTTAGATGTCAACCAGCATTTGGAATCCCAGTGCATTTTTTTTTTTTTTTAAAGATTTTATTTATTTATTTGACAGAGAGGGAGAGAGATCACAAGTAGGCAGAGAGGCAGGCAGAGAGAGAGAGGAGGAAGCAGGCTCTCTGCCGAGCAGAGAGCCTGATGTGGGCCTCGATCCCAGGACCCTGAGATCATGACCTGAGCTGAAGGCAGAGGCTTTAACCCACTGAGCCACCCAGGCGCCCTCCCAGTGCATTTTTGCGAAGTCATTGTTTTCATTCACTTTCTTCTAGGTAAAGCGTGGTCCCTTTTAAGAACTTTTACTAGTTGAATCCTTCACTGCTCTGCAACTTAGTGTTATAACCCTTCTTCTATCTACTCTACCTTGCATCCTGATGACCCTAAGCTTATTCTGCTTTTTCCCATAGTACTTTTCACTTTCTAAAGTACTATATACTTACTATATTTGCTCTATTGCCACTACCACACTAGAATAGAAGTCCTGAAAGAGCAATGATTTTGTATACCTCTGACTTATTGATGTAAAGACTGGCGCATAGAAGGTATCAAGTAAATATTTTCAAGTAAATCCTTGAGTATATAAATAAATGAAAGTTCCTTTGGTCCAATAAAAAAAAAACACTAAGACTTATTTTTTAGTTCCCTTTCCCCCTTCCAAATTGCATTTTGCCTCTGGCTATCTTGTCCAGGAGTTTCATTCATCCTTGAACTGACCTTGTCAGATTATCAAACATGGCTGACTCGCTCCACAGTTCTCAGTCTTTCAGACCCTGATCGGTGTCTTCCTTTTCTGATGTGATGGTGATGTCTTTCTGGACAGAAGACCAGGGTAATTGTCTATGTGTATTCCCATGGGCAGCCCTGACCAGAAATGGTGAGGTTTTATAGATGGATTTTGGTGAACATTATATATTTTAACTGAAATTACTTAAAACCTAATTTTAAAGTTATTTTTAAAAGATTTTTGTCTTGTAAAGACAACACTTCCACATGGTGATATAGAAAAGAAGAAAATAAAATCACCCCTAATTCTGCTATCAGATAAATCTGCAGCTAATAAATTCATTATCTATCATTTTTTTATAACTGAACTGACTGCTTAAGTTAAAACCAACCAATAAATTCACAAAAACAGAGTTCAAGTGATCACATTTTATATAGTTCTCAGAAGCTTGCAAGGGGACACAATAAGAAATAAAAATAGAATGCTGGGAATTAAGAAAAAGAGTGTTTCATAAACGAAGGGCAGACTTGCAGAGCTCTCTGACCCCGAGTCACTGCGACACAATTTGAACTTGTTCATACACAGAGCTCGTATCTACAATAAGAGCTTTGTAAGGAAATGATTTTCGAGAAAGTTAGAAAGATCTAAATATAGGCCAAATTAATCACACTGTTCAGTGGAGCTAAGATGACCAACTACTTTCCTTCCCCCTTTATCTGTGACGGGTATGTTCCCAGACCCTCCATGGATGCCTGAAACCACGGAGGGTGTGAAACCCTACATATACTATGTTTTTTTCCTCATACATAACACCTACACCAAAGTTGAATTTATAAACTAGGCACCGTAAGGGATTGACAACAATAACTAACAATAAGGTAGAACAATTATAACAGTATATTGTACTAAAAGTTATGTGAACGTGGCCTCTCAGAATATCTTTTTAAAGACTTTATTTATTTGACAGAGAGAGACACAGCGAGGGAGGGAACACAAGCAGGGGGAGTGGGAGAGGAAGAAGCAGGATTTCCCGAAGAGCAGGGCGCCCGATGCGGGGTTCGATCCCAAGACCCTAGGATCATGACCTGAGCCGAAGGCAGACGCTTAACGAATGAGCCACCCAGGCGCCCCTGTCTCAAAATATCTTTTTGTAGTATACTCACCCTTCTTCTTGTGAGGATGTAAGAGGAAGAAATGCCTACATGCTAAGATGCAGTCAGGTGAATGTGATGTAGCACGAGGCTACTACTTACCTTCTGAAGAGGTCAGGAGGAGGCGAATCTGCTTTCTGATCCCACTTGATCATGGGGAATTGAAACTGTAGAAAACAAAACCAAAAATAAGGGAGGGGGGCTGCTGTATTCCAGCTTCCCCGGGACTGAGGAGTTTCTTGGGAGGATGCCCTTTCAGTGCTAACATTGAGACGGTCTGAAGTAAACTGGGACAACTTGGTCATCTGAGGGGGTATCTGGGGAGAATATATGTACGTCTGTTTGTACATAAGGCTTGCCTTAAGTAATTATTTAGTATTTGGACAGCAGAAGAGTAATTAGGGACTCCTTTTTGATTGAAACTTAAATAAATTGACCAGAGAAGGAGTATAAAACAAGGAACATTCATCAAAACTAAATTAAAAAGTCAGGTGGGCTGAAGCTGATGACAAGAGTATAGATGCATCTCCTCTCGCTCAACTGTAGGAAATTAGTGCTTATCAATGTTTTTGCATCTGTCAGGCAGAGTCGGCAGTGAAGGAAGAACGTAATTTAAGTGATTTGGATTAACTGGCAAGCAGAAAAGGACCCCTTTTCTGAAGACCCTGACAGGAACAGAATGGTCAGCTGTGGCATGCAAAACAGGCCTCAGACGGAGTCAGTCTTAGGTCAGTTAGAAAAAAGAAAGAAGGAAGGAAGAAAGGAAGATTATATATTTGCTCCCAAATTGTTAAACAACTATGCTGTCTCTGGGAAGAGTGGAAAGAGAAAATCGTGAGCACTCAGACTTTCCCCCAGTTTGTGTTTGTTTACTAATTTTCATCAAGAAAGTGGCTTTCAGAACGTTCTACCCATGAAAACAAATTAAGAACTCAGAAATCCTCTGGCTCTTGAGAGAAAATAATAGAATTAAAAATTGGTTTAAATCGAGAAGAGATTTTTCAAAAGTCAAAATTCAAGGGTTAAAAGAAAAGAAGATTATGGAGTTATAACACTATCTTTACTGAAATCTTTATAAAATGGATGAGGTTTTGGAAATGACCTGAACACTAGTTTCATGTTAGATATTACAAAGGTGCTAAACAGGTGCCTTTCTAAGGAAATAGGTACTTGTGTTAAGGAAGTGGTAAAACAAGACTGGCTTCAACAGAAGCACATTTCTACTGCAAGAATTCTCTAGGGCTATCACAGTTATACTAGTAACTCACAATCAATATACAAACAAGAACTTAAACACAACACATAGACTAAAATCAAAGAGATTCTCTAACCTGGCTGAGTTCAAAATACCAGTTTTCTCCTTAGATAATTATAACTCATATCTGAATATCACTTTCAAATTTAGTTTCCCAACCACTATGATTTAGGTGTTAAGGTTATCCCCATTTCACACACAAGGAAACTGAGGCTGAAGATATTTGTGGCTTATTCAGACTTTCAGCTAGTTCAGGGACTAGGATTGCACTCAGGTCCTTTGGCTTTAGATGTTATCCTATAAACATAAAATAAACTCTCATTGTAATCTTAAAATCTTTTGACTATTAAGGGACAACACCCTTTCCAAGATGCTCTTTGCTTTACATTACCTACATTAGCTGGTGTAGAAAGTCTGTATCACTCATGTTGGCAATTGCCATAGCCAGAGACTTATTACCACTTTCATGTTAAGACCCTCATGAAACCTCAGGGGTTGAGGCTGAAAAATCAATGCCAGATGGCTTTGGGATAAATATTCCTGAAAATTCTGCTTCTGTTAAGACACCCCAATGGAAATGTCCTTGATGCTGATAAAGATGGAGATAACACAGGCAGGCCATCTGTCCTTAGCCACATGGCTTTTAATAAAGAAAATCTCTGAGGGTACAATGAATGAAGACTAGATACAGGCAGAGGAGCATCCAGGAGACATTTTTGTGTGTCTGCTGGTCATTAGCTAATTATGAAGGCAGATAATTAAGACAAGGCTCCAAAAGTTGCCCCATTTGGCGAGATTAGCTACTACTGCTGAACATGGAGAAACATGGGTGATAAAAATATCAATTTGTTGACCAATATGCTTCAAAGAAGTTCAGTGAACATCCCCATAATTTTTTACCAGAATGTATTACTCCATTATTCCTCCCCAAATCTATTTGAAGTGGCTTTTAGCAAAAGACATAAGTGAGAAAAATTGGACTAGAAAGACAAAACCCGAACATGGTCAGAAATGATCACCAATGGCAGCCAACGTATTGCAACCAACTGGTACGGAATTGTGATTATGACAGCAGACTTTTAAATCAAATTAGGGGCATTTCAAGCATTTCAGACGTTCTTATAATCAAGAAAATGCTTAATAATGTGATACTAGGAAATCCAAAATCATTTGTTTTCTCTTTGATAGTGACATATGAAATCCACACATGACTTCTTTCCGTGGGCTTCATCATGACATTATAATCATACTCGGCAGCCTGGAAACCAGATTTCCAGGAAAACATGCAAGGTAATGAACATTCTTACCCAGAGGTATCTACCTGGAAGCACATATCAGTGAGAGACAATTGTTGCGGGTGCCCCATTGATGTGCATTCACTGATATGTTTTGGCAAGGTCAGGAATGTCAAGGCTAAAGGGAAATTTGTTTAGGGCTCCTGTACTTTGTTTCCTTTGAAACAGAATGACAGTTTCTTGATATATGATTCCAAGAAGCAGAGCCACTGATAGCTGACTCTTCAATATGCTTTAGAACCATCATTTCAACAAAGAATCTATTTAAGTTTCATGTTGAAATTCATGTTCAATCGCTTAGCAGCGGTATTTGTGAGTAGCTTTTCAATCCCTCCTGTTGTCCAACTTTTTGGTAATAGAATTCCTCCATGTCATCATTGTCAGAAGGTGTGTTGGGGCATCAATAATCAACCACAATATCAACTCTTAAGACTTCCTACAGCAGCAGATCCCTAACTTTGTCAGTTCATGGTGACCTTGGTGTCTTCGTAATTTTTTCATGGTGTCTCTAGGCCAAAAGAAATACTTACATATTTAATAGTTGTTTATTAAGTATTTAGGTCCAAACAATATGTATTTGTGTCCTAATAAGTTAATAATCATCTGAAAAAAATAGTACACAGATATGAAAAGACAAACATACTATTTTTATTTTATTTTTAGGTAATCACAGTTATTTACTAAGAAGGTGGGTACACCTGTGGTACACTGCACAACTTCTTAAACTTGGAATCACATTGGACACTGTCACCCTCATTTCTTGGTCCACACTGACCTTTGCATAGTTCTTGCCTTAGACCACAGTACCTGCTAAATATCCAGCTACATAAAGATACGGTGTCATCAAAGAAATGTAGTGGAATCTCATTTTGAAAATATCAACTCTCTGGAGCTACTAGTTTGCACAGTGTCTGAATTTCTTGTGACTAAGTACTGCCATGCTCCCTCAACAATTTAAAATTTCCATGGTAGCCTCTGAGCTCACTGTGGCATGCTAAGCTCACCTGGTTGAGAGGTGGGGAGTTGTGGTTCTACAGAGTTGTCATGACAATACGTAGGCGCAAAATAATAATATTACTGAGACATCGTGCTCAAGAGACTGACCAAATTAAACACGGAAGCCATGCTGAGCATCTTCTCAGAAGTCACAGCTCCAGTGGGTTAGAGAGAGAACATGGACATTATGGACAGCAGGAGCTATGAACCTGGGGAATTGTTTTTGTTCTCAACAAAGGAAGTGAAACTATAAAAACACTGTGTTTACAGGTGGCCGGGCCTTCAGGAGGGCTAGATGGGGAATATTTCAGAGGTGGATTAGACACTTTAAGGTCTAAATCGTCATCTGAACTTTCTAAATAGCTAACTGGGAAGCTCTAATCGTACATTCTCCTTCCCTTTTTCTTTGTATTTCGTCTTAATCTCTTCAGGTAGGTATTCCATACAAATAATGATGGTCAGTTCCAACTCTTCTTCTTCTTCTTTTTTTTTTTTTTTGAAGATTTTATTTATGTGACAGAGAGAGACACAGCAAGAGAGGAAACACAAGCAGGGGAGCCAGAGAGGGAGAAGCAGGCTTCCTGCCGAGCAGGGAACCCCATGTGGGGCTCCATCCCAGGAGCCTGGGATCATGACCTGAGCCACCCAGATGCCTGGTCAGTTACAACTCTTAAAAAATCTGGCCTTCTAAACATGCCAACAAATGAACCTTACCATAGGTCTTCTCACAGTTTAAGTGCTTTCTGAACAAAAGATTCAGTGGCAAAAAAAAAAAAAAAGAAAAAAAAAGATTCAGCAGCAGTCCACATTAGTGTTGAAGAAGATCAAAACCGTAACAATTGAATTGCTGAAGTCTAGATGTTCCGGGAAGTCATATACTAATGAGACCTCATCATTTCTACATTTCACTCTGTTCAAATTTGCTAAAGAGCTTTGGGGCAAGCAATCAATTGATGAAAACAAGACCTTGGCAATGATTAACACCTGAGCTGGTTTTTCATTAAAAAATTTCCTAATAACATGTTATTCATGAAGGTTCGTTAGGTCACAGATATATGTAAGAAAACAGAGTATTGCGTTGGGAAGGAATTTAATTTTTGCCCTGGCCGAACTGCCAATTAACCTCATGGTTGTAAGTCAAAGCCATCTTGCTTCCCTGGACTTCACTCCTGGCACGAATGTGAACAATGGTGGGTTGTGGGTTAGTTGTCTCGGGCCTTTGAGTTCCAACACCGAATACTCGATGAACTTCCCTGCCAAAGAAGATTCTGATGTCTTCTGAAGAGCATATGTATCATTGGCCCAACCAGCTAAAGAGGTGAATTAAAGAAAGCATTGCTGCTGAGTTGTTGTTTATTTTTAATTTAACTGTGGTTAAAAAAAAAACAGACCACGTAAATAAAATTTAAAATGTATCATCTTAACCATTGATAAATGTCCAGTTCAATAAGGTTAAGTCTATTCACGTGGTTGTGTAACTAGTCTTCGGAATTTTATCCTTTTGCAAAACTGAAACCCTATACCCGTTAAACAGTAATGGTCCTCCCACCAACCCCCTGCAAATACCTTTCTACTTTGTGTCTCTGATTTGGACTATTCTTGATACCTTGTATAAGCAGAATCATACAGTATTTGTCTTTATGTGTTGGCTCATATCACTTAGCATGTCTTCGAGGTTCGTCCATGTTGTCGCATGTGGCAGGATTTCCTTCCTTTGGAAGGCTAAATAATATTTTATTGCATGTACATGCCACATCATTTTGTTTATTCATTCATCTGTCCGTGGACACTTTGGTGGCTTCCACCTTTCAGCTATTGTGAATCGTGCTGTTATGAATGTGGGTGTAACCACTGCTGAGTTATAAAGGAAAGGAATGCATATTTATTTTCTCCGAGCCCCAAGGAAATTGCAGGACTGTCAATACTCTTCTGATTTCATCTCGAGAGTTTCCAGAGGTAAGGGAAGTAGGTCACCAGGGTGCTTAAACTTCATTCTGGGGGACCAATGGGAGGATTATTTGAAATATCATTTCCAGATGTGTCTTAGGGCTAAAATGTATTTCCTTCTGTTTTATTACCAGTCATTAAAGGAAACAACAGGGAAAGAGAAAAACAAAGTTATGTCTTCCAAAATGTGAAAGGTCTTTGCCATCGGACAGTTTTAATGTGAACTTGAATCTCTGTACACAAGTCTCATTTTTAATTAGTTACAGATCCAAACCTTTGTGAAAAAATATTCTCTCAGGGATTTCAAAATTTTAGCCCCACATAGCATTACATCTGTCCCACTTCAAAAGTGTTATACAAAAGGATAATAATATCTGCGAATAATTTATGTCTGAGTCAAGTCGGGCCATTTTTTAAGCAAGAGGGTCAGAACTTTTCACGAAGTTTTCTTTTCTTTCTTTCTTTCTTTCTTTCTTTCTTTCTTTCTTTCTTTCTCTCTCTCTCTCTCTCTCTCTTTCTTTCTTTCTTTCTTTCTTTCTTTTTCTTTCTTTCTTTCTTTTGTGAAAGAAACTCACTCTTTAAGCCAGATTAAGACTCCTCCTGCGTCTAGGTGTTCAATCACTAATTAAATACATAAAGTGTATATTTTTGACTTCGAAGCAGCAAAGTATTACCTGATAGCTCAAGCTACTTCTGTATTTCCCATATTTGCATTTTGTTTGTTTTTGTATATTCTGCTACCTCAAGCACTTTTTCTGTGTGAGCTATATAAAGCTCTTGTTGAGTGCCTCTAGAAAATCTTTTAATGAAGAAAGACTTTCAACATCACTGACAATCTTTTTTATTATACTCACATATAAAATTTTCAGAGGAATGTCATCAGGGGGATCCATTCCAAATTAGATGTGCACTTTGAAATAGGAAAAAAACAAGTTCTACTAGAATAAGAAAATAAATCACTCAGAATTATAATTTCCATTTTCCTGTATCTGTGATAAATATAGGTACAGAGGGCCCAAGTATGCATTACTCTACGTAAAACACCATACTTAAGGCCTTTAGAGCAGCATTGTCTGGAGGAAGGCAATGTGAGCCATGTATGTCATTTAAAGTTTCCTAGCAGCCACATTAAAAAAGTAAAAAGAAATAGGTAAAAATACCTTTAAAATATATTTTATTTGACCAACAAATCAAAATAATCATTTCAAGATGTAATCAAAATAAAAGTTGCTAACGAGATATTTTATTCTTTTGTGTTAGAACTTTGGTAATACATCTCAATTTGGACAATCCATAATTCGAGCCTCAACAGCCAAATGTGGCTGGCCACCACTGTACTGGCCAGCACACATGATATTAGATGACTATTTTCATTTGAACTCTTCTGCCTCTCATAACAGTTTATGTACATTTATATTTACATATGCATTCTAAATGTTCTAAACTTTTAAAAAGCCCAATCTTCAGACATTGGTGAGGACCTGTCCCACCCAAAGTATCCTTACTTTACAAAGCAATTCGCATCGGCTTCCTGTGAGTGAGAGCATCTGGTATATTTCAAATGATTTAATATATAGAAACGTAATTTTCAAACAACTTTTAAAGAGCAACACAAACACTACATAAGCCAAAAAACACCTGTTATCTTAACGCTAAAGGGATCTAATTGGAATTTAAACCTTAGTCCTCCTGGGTAATAAATAGAGAAGAGGTGAAAAGTGAGTCAGGATAGCATACCATCTGGAATACCTATACTCTGATATTTTAAAATGGCACTTATTTTATTTAGATCACGTTTAGAGATTTTCTGATGTCCAAGGTGTAAAAGATATATCATTATCTTCCCTTTGATTCCAGGATTAAACACACACACACACCCACAAACCCACACACACACACACACGCGCACGCGTGCACACACACACACACACACACACAGTTAAGTTGAACAACATAAATGTAAAGTCACATGGAATAATTAATTTTGGGCTCTTTGTACAGAGAAGGACAGAATGGTTTAAAAGCTGGATCCCAAATATTTTCTATTTCGGCTTCCTTGATTTTACAAATGGAAAAAGACCGAGCATTACTGAGTCAGTTGTAGATGATCACATACTTATTCAACACCTAGCCTCCAATCCTCTCATGTAAATAGAGCGAGTGCTTCCTCTTCCCTGCCTTGTTCTTCCATCCCCTATCTTTCTCTAGTTCTGGCTTCCTTTGGGTGTCATGGTAAGTGCCAAGCCCACTGGATAGTGATCACATCAACCTGGGTGGCTTCAGGCTTGGTGATTTTCTCAGTTTGTTTTATAACAATCATTTGTCTAGTCACAACTGGCAAGGTTTGAAGTTTTTGAAGACATCCCAAATACATTCTAATTTGTCTAATCCTATTTCTACTGGACCTACTCAAGAGACAGTAAGTAATCAACAAACACAGGCTGTGGGACTTTGTTGGGAGGAAAAAGCAGAGGAAGGGAATTCCTAAATGAGATAAACAAAGAGATGTAAAAATGCTTGGTGCACTTAAGTTAGAGTCTAGTGCCAGTGGACCACTGCGCCTGTGTCAAGGAGTGATGACAAAATGGCCAGGGGAGGTGGTAGGGTCAGTTTGTGAATGGTCTGGACTGCTGGGCTAGCTACTGAGCTTGCTCTTCAGACAATGGGAAACCAATCACTGATCTGTGTGTGTATGTGCACACGTGTGCATGCACATCAACAAGTGTGTGTTTTAAGCAGTATGGTGACATGTTTGGTCTGTGTTCTAGAAAGTCAGACCTGTACCTCTGAAGCAAATAATATATTATATGTTAATAAAAAAAGAAAAAGGAAAAAAAATCTATGAATAAAAATATAAATTCAAATGGAAGAAAAGCATATAATAAAAATGTTCTAGATATCCTACTTCCACCTTTTGAATAAAGATAAAAAGTTAAACTAAAAGACTACATATTGTGCATTAAAAAAAAAAAAAAAGAAAGTCAGTTGAGTTAACAGTATAGCAGAGGGATTTGAAATGGAAAGGCCAGATGGGAAATGGATTCAGTGGGCTATAAGAGAGCTGATTTAGATATTAATTGGTTATGATAATATCTAACATTCTTTGAGACTCAAATGCATTGTCTTGTTTAAATCTCATCACAGTCATGCAAGGAAAATTTTGCTACTATTCCCATTTTACAGTTAGGAATTCAGAGAACTTAAGTAACTTGTTCAAGGACAGGTGACTCATCTATGGCAGTTGTGTCTAAGCATTCTTTTAAAATCACACACTGAATAACTGAAGAAGCTTTGAGCTTTCCTTCCCAATATAGGTATTTTAATTTATACATTTAATATGCATTACTGTCTATCCATGTAGTAAATATTGAAAAAGCTTATTATTATTTTTTTTAAAGATTTTATTTATTTATTTGACACAGAAAGACACAGCGAGAGAGGGAGCACAAGCAGGGGGAGTGGGAGAGGGAGAAGCAGGCTTCCCGTGGAGCAGGAAGCTGGATGCGGGGCTCGATCCCTAGGATCAAGACCTGAGCCAAAGGCAGCCACTTAATGACTGAGCCACCCAGGTGCCCCGATAAAGCATACTATTTTATTATAGCCCAGTGGATCATTTGGTATACTTGTGGGGCTGTATTCACCCTACTTTGGAGACGACTGTTCTATATAATTGAATTTGAATGTCATTAGACATTGCATGAGCCTTAAGCTGACAACAGACCTCATACTTCTCAGACCTGCCTGCTTCACAAATTGATGTTATCTTTTTGGCCCCTGATGCTAACTTTTTGGTCTCTGAGTTTGAGACTCTGTATTAAATCTCACCATCGAGCTAAACAAGACTATTAGTGGATTCCACCTGCATATAATCCTTGATTTCTTTGTTCATTTTAAACTTATTCTTACAGAAGTGTCTTTAAATGGTTGAGTTCAAAATTTCTGCTAGAGATCATTTAGTTCATCCAACTTACACAAATGAGAAAAGTAAGGCACAGAGGAGTACAGGTATACAAAGTAGCTACTCAAGTTAGAGGTTGAACCTGTTAGAAACTCAGGATTAGACCTCAAATTTTTAAACGCTCAGTGTTTTCCTTTTAAATACATGCTACCTTGCTAGTGGCTTAGTATGTAAATTTCTTGAGTGTCCAGATAGCATTTCATCCACTTGGTTAATGTGACTGGCTATAAGAATGTTTAGTACATTTTAGATGATTATGATAATAATTTTGGATAATAGTTTGTGACTCTGGTTCCTTTAGAATCACTTTGGGAAACTTCTTAAAAAAAAAAAAAACGTAAAGTCCAGACTCTCAGACCTGAAATTGTTATGAAACTGTTTTTAAGCCATATCATGTAGATATGAGAAAGATAAGATACAGAGAATTTGAGAAATGCAATCCAAAGGGTTGATTTAATAGATATATATATATATATTTGATCTTCCACTATGTAACCAAAGAACACACATGTAGTTTTGAAATTACTATGGAATGTATAAAAGTTATCATATTCTAGGTTTTCAGAACAATCAAAATATAAACCACTTGGTATAAATCCAAGAAGCACCATGTGGGACTTGCAATGAAGACAACCAAAAAACTTTTCTGATGAACATTAAAGGGGAATCTGATAACAGAAGTATCTCACACTCTGGATGGAAATGCTCAATATTTCACAAGTTATTCATTATCTCCAATTTAAGAATGGAATTCTAACCAAAATGACTTCTTTGGACTGGAAAATTGGGAATTGACTTTAAAGTTAAAATAGAGAAATAGATAAAAACAGGGAGAAGAAATTTGCACACAGAAGACCAGAATTGCAGTTGTCAAAAAGCACATACATCACTAATTTAAACAGTAGGTACTGTATAAGAACAAACAGATCAATGGTAATGATAAGATAACAGAAACAAAATTGAGACATAAGAATTTAGCGGATTTAGGGTGCCTGGGTGGCTCAGTGGGTTAAGCCTCTGCCTTCGGCTCAGGTCATGATCCCAGGGTCCTGGGATCGAGACCCGCATTGGGCTCTCTGCTCAGTGGGGAGCCTGCTTCCTCCTCTCTCTCTGCCTGCCTCTCTGCCTACTTGTGATCTCTATCAAATAAATAAATAAAATCTTTAAAAAAAATAATTTAGTAGATTTAAATGGCACCATTTAAAATCTGGAGAGAAAGGAAGCATATTTAATACCAACTTTTAAGAAATTAACAATTTGGTAAGCAATTATATCCCTACGTGGCAAGTTACAGCAAAATAAGTTCCACAGAGCTATTAGACAACAGAGAAAGCAGCAGTGACAGTCTAACACTAGTAAGTATATAGGTATTTCTAAGCGCAAAAGGAAAAGTAGAAAATAATTTTGGCTATGTAAAATATAAAAAGTTCCATCTATACCAAACATACCATAAATGAAATTAAGAACCGAACTATGAAAAACTTTGCAACCGAACGTCAGAGGGGTATAGAAAGAGTTTTTATGAATCAGTAGGTAGAAGACACACATCTCAACAGGCAGATGGGCAGAAGACAATCTGCAATTCTCAAAGGAGATATTCCAATGGGTAAATGAAAACCCAAAACATGTAAAGAATCTATACCTCCCTGGTAATCAATATAGCAATCAAAACTGAAAAATAAACAAACAACTAAACATTATATCTATCAAATGTCCAATTATTTAAAATAAGTTATAATGTTTATTGTAGAGAAGATTAAAGTTAAAAAGCACACTATTGTCATTCCTGCAACTGAGACGATTCATTGGTATAATCCTCATGAAGGGCAATTCGGCAACATGAATAAAAAATTTAANGTCTATCAAATGTCCAATTATTTAAAATAAGTTAGAATGTTTATTGTAGAGAAGATTGGATTAAAGTTAAAAAGCGCACTATTGTCATTCCTGCAACCGAGACGATTCATTGGTATAATCCTCATGAAGGGCAATTCGGCAACATGAATAAAAAATTTAACAGTATTCTTTGATCTAGAAATTCTGCTTCTAGCAATCTATGCCAAAAAAACATCAGAGATGAGTCAAAATTATGTTTTTTACAAGGAAAATTATACTCATTACAATGCTATTCCTAATAGCAAATGTGAGAAAAACCCAATGTCAACAAATCAGGGAATAATTACATAAATTATGGTAAACCCTACTAAAGAATGATTTTCAAGAATGTAAAATCAAGAATCTCATGCAAATATAAAATGAACACATGTTAAGGATTTTATTCTACTCATTAATTAATGAGGAAACCAGTAAGAGGTTAAAACTGGCTCAAAGAACATTTACTAACAATTTAATAAATGAATATTAGTATAATATGCTGATTTTTATTTAAGAAAAATGTTTAAAGATTTTATTTATTTGTCAGAGAGAGAGAAAGCACAAGCAGGGGAGCAGCAGAGGGAGAGGGAGAAGCTGACTCCTCACTAAGCAGGGAGCCCTATGTGGGGCTCAATCCCAGGACCCCAAGACCATAACCTGAGCTGAAGGTCAGATGCTTAACCAACTGAGCCATCCATGTGCCCCCAATATACTAATTTAGTTATAAAACTGGTTAATATCTTACAAGGCAATATATCCTAAATTATGGAGTTATATTTCCCTTTGAAAAGAAAATATTTGTATTGCAATTGGAAAAAAAAATCTACAGGTTAACATGTGACTTCAGTAAATCTATACCCTTTATTAAATAGTAGTTTATTCTTACAGTCTTTGGGAGGATTTGCCTTATTTAGCATTGAAAGTGTGTGCCATATTTTTGCAGTATTTCCAATTTTTTGTATTTTTCTTAACAAGCCACATATGGAATACTAGAAACCATTAAAATGTGTAGCATTGACAAATATTTAGGCACATGGAAATGTGCTGACTCTATTTTGGTAAATGGGAAAAAAGATAAAGATAGTAAGGGATTGTGTAGAGTTTGATCCTAGATTAAAAAACAACAGGCAAAAAATTTGTAAAATATGCACATAGGAAAACATGAACCATGTTCATCAAAATGTTAATAGTGGGCCTTCTGGTATCAGCTCTAATATGTAAAGAGCTTAGAAGTCATCATTTCCCTTCTTACAACAAGAAAAAGCTGAACGAACTGACCCAGCCAAGAGCTGAAGTTGTCATTGAAAGTGCAAGTCAAATCACTACCCTGAAATCTGGAGAGAAAGGCAAATCCAGAGTCACAGTGGACATTTGGTTGCCTGGACCAGATGCCTCTGGAACTCTAAGATGGTAATTTTGACAAACTGTCAGAGGCGGAGTGTGAACTAATTTGAGAAAGAGAAACTCCTGTGGGAGCCATGGTCTTGGGGGAACCCCACACTTTAATTAGAATTTTGCTTGCAGAAAATCCACTAGATTCTCGCAGTGAAGACCCAAGAATGAGCTACCTTGTGGCTCTGTTCAGAGCTGGGAAGACTAATCATTGTGAAATATACCCAGAGGGTTCTCCATGTGAAAGGCCTCCTCCCCTGTGAAAAGGGTTTTACCAGAGCTTTTTTCCAGCTGGGAGGAGAGATTTCCTCCCATCCTAGTCCCTTCTAGACTTCTGACAAAATCTAAGGTAGGATGAAACAAAAAAGCAACACCACTGCACTTGTGAAGGTCATGGACCTTCATGGACAGAAGGGGGCTCACTAAAAAAACTGAAACTGAATCATAGGATTCTAGGACACGTCCTCTCTCTCACACCTGACCGTGACAACAGTGGGCTCCAGAATAGTAACAGTGGGTTGTAGCTCAAAGACCCTTGAGTGGACTCATATGCTAAGGGCTCCTTCATGTTAGGAAGGGCACGGGATGTAATGAGCACTGGGTATTACATAAGACTGATGAATCACTGACCTCTATCTCTGAAACTAGTAATACATTATATGTCAATTAATTGAATTTAAATTTTAAAAAGTGGAAAAAATATGTTAAGGGCTCTACTGCAAAAAGTAGTAGAGAAAATGAAAAGAAAACTATGAATGAAGTAGTGACTTTACTTAGTAGTCATGTACCATTATTAGTTTCATAATTGTAACAACTATACTATAGTAATGTAAGATAATAATAAGAAAAACGGAGTGTAGGGTATATGGGAAACCTCAGTATCATCTCTTCACAATTTTTCTGTAAACCTAAAACTATCTGAAAATAAAGAGGTTATTTTAAAATAGTAAAATTGATTTTCTTTGGGTGGTGGTAATTTATAATTTTTTCTCTCTGTACTTTTGAGTGTTCTGATTTGTTTAGAATGAATTTGTATTCTAAAATAAAATAAAATGTATTCTAATATTTTAAAATAGCATACTTTGTCAATAAATAAACTATTTTCAGACTGTTTCATATATACATTTTTTTTCCTCCAGTTACATGGTAGGTTTCCTGGGGGTAAGAATAATGTTCTTTTCTTTTGTTCTCTCTTCTTCTAGCCATCCACCCCCACAATATCTATGTTAGGGCTCTAACTCATAGTACTAGATCAATACATATTTGTTAACTGACACTAACTAGCTGTACTGACTTAAACTGTTAGACTCAAAAATCACCGGTTTGGTATTTTTGTTCAGTTTTAATGCGATCAACTGTATGGTCAAAATAGGCATAAAGAAATGAGTCATGAACTAAGAAGTCCAACATGGTTCATTACTGGATGCCTTAGGCCTGGATTTTGTTTAAAAACTGGCTTCTAATTGTTGGAGCATTTATATCAATGCCAATTGATTTGGCCAAATTGAACTATATGGTGAGTTATGTCAAAAATCGTAAGGGCCTCAAATAAATTTGGTGTTTTAGCAAGAGCTAGCTTCACAGTCTTCGGAGAAGCCGATCCGATAGTGGGCACTGAAGGTATTATTTCAGTATAAATCAACTTTTCACCAAGAGCATAATTTTCAGAAACTTGCCTTTGAGGCTGAGTTCTTTTTGCCCCAGTCTCTGTTCTAACTTCTCTGTCCTCTTTGCGATGACAGAAAGTTTGTACAAAACACTCCTGGCCGTGTTTCTGTTACGTGAGCAGGCCAAACCAAACTTCGGTCACAGTTGTCTTTATTTTATGAAGATTTAAAGTTAAAGCCAGCGTTGCCGTTGTGCCCTTCATCCCTATATACAAGAGACTGCAGCCAACAGCAGGGGGCCCTGGCCCAGCAAGGCCACCCAAATTCTGCCTGCTGCTTAGGAGTGGTGAGAACACACTTAAGAAATCCTTCAAGATTTACTTCACACCCAGGAGCATAATGGGAAATGGCTCAGGGTTCAGGGTCGAGCTTTGTGTGTGGATATGTAAAGTAGTGTGCAGCCTTTCTGCCCCAGAAATGACCCTTGCGCGCCATCCCTTTCTTGGTAGGAAAAAACGCAGGGAGGGCTGTGTTATAGGCACATGTTTGTGAGGCTTGGATAATTGCTCGCACCTGCTTGACAAAGAAATTCTTAAATATTCCCTAGGTGTTCCAGAGAACTCCAACTGTGTTTGCACGGCTGCCTTTGCGCCCCTAAACCTGGCGTTTGAAAATAAGAGTTGTTGATGGTTTTAGTATGTTTTTCTTTTTTGTCGGGGATTTTAGCAAAACTGGAATTAAGTCAGTTGAGATAAAACTCCCTCATCTCCACAGGATGACGAAAGGAAACTGACCAAATGTCTCTTTCTTTTTTATGTTATGTATGTTGATATAATCTGAGAATACGGAGCAATTTGCTGTCATAAAACAGTACAAAGTAAATGTCTGTGCCGTACTTGAATCACTCTACATAAAACCCTTTGTCGACTCTCCCGTTCAGCTCACTCCAGTGGTCTTAGCTTTGATTGCCACACAACTGGGCTCATTTGGAGCAGCGTGGCTTACTGTCAATTTCCTCCCCCATTCTGTTTTGGAATTAACTTGTTAAATTAATCTCATCTCCATTTATTTTACAGTGTCTTCATGTTTAAATGCTGATTTTATGAACATCTGTTTCCACCACAGTTGCAAACCCATTACTTTTATGATCTATACATATTTTAAAGAGATTTACTGCTGACCTTTGTTGGTGAATTGAATGTTTTTGTTGTCAGTAACATTTCTGTAATTGATGCTATTGTTACTGCCACCCAGAAAGTGGTTTCAAATGAGAGATGTTTGGGGGAATCTTTTGACTTAAACACATTAAATCAGACAGACATCACTTAAAAATTGTGTGTCTTTGGAAAAAAAAAGAAGTGTGTTAAATCTTGCAGCATGAGGCAAAGGTAAACAGCCATTCAATTTTCCTCTACTTTGAAACAGTTTTAAAGTTTTGTATTTGCTAAAAGCGATTTTTTTTTTCTTCCCAGTACTTGTCATTTTAGAATACAATTGGGGAAACTGCATTACTTACATAACCGCTATGTGACTGTCGATAAATCCATCAATCAAAGTAAGATGAATTGTTCGTTCAGCTTTCCACTCCTCAGAAAAAATACTGTTTTTCAGAGTCCAAGAGTAGGGCAAAACACCACCTAAGCATTCAACTCCAGTCTCTGGGGAGACCTTTCAAATTCTCTCTCTGTGTCAGGGATCCAGTAAGAAGTGAAAGAAATTTTGTCTCTCACAGCAAGCTGACAAAAGTGGAAGAATGTTCAAAATAACTCCCAGGTATGTAGGCTGAATCTCGCCTTCATCCTGGAGAAGGTAATCAGAGTTGGATACCCTACAAGAACCGGATGGAAAAGCCATACCCATAAAGATGACAAGTTTATTCTCTAATCCCTCCTATAGAAAACCTGCCTCTGTTTGGTTATGATCATTCCAGTTCTGTACACGGAGGTGTATTCCCAATTCTGGTATAAGAAGAATCTGGTTTACTTAAGCAATTATCTACAATTGTGTGTCATATTGTCTGTGTGAATCAGAAGTAAACATCTCAACTCCTCTGATGGACAATGCATTTTCTTTGTTCCTATTTGGGTGCTCCTTTAAGTCTTAGATAATGAAAGAGCGATTAGCATATGATAGGTTGCTAAATGTCTTTTCAAGACATTACATTATGAAATACTGTTATGAAAGTCCAAAAGGATATAACAGCTATGTAATATTGTACAAATTATGTATTTAAATTAACTTTTTCCATTCCAATAAAATACTGTCTTTACTTTTCATAATCCAAAACATAAAGTGATAATATTTTTATTCTTTTAAGCACAGGAAATAGTTGTAAATCACAATTATTATGATGTCTATGTCGTGTCTTTTACCATTTGCATTATCTGATAAGAAAAAAAAAAGAATGCATTGCTCTTGCCTTTTTATCACCAAATTGCTTTCCTTTTTTCCCACTTCCTTGTTATAAAAATAATACATATTTATTGTAGAAATCTTGGAAGAGACAGAAAAATATCAGAAATAAATCAAAATTATCTGCCATACACTGTAATTACTTCAAACATTCAAAAATATTACCTTTTGAATATGGTTTTGTATCTGGATTTTATCACTAAACATTATGCCATTTTTCTGTTATTGTAAAGTTTACAAAAAGATAAGTTTTTATACTTGTGCATTTTCCATCAGACTTTTACAATACTAGATTTAATTATTCATCTCAAAAATTATTTGTGTAATTTTCCACATATAGATTGATTCTGATTTTTTAAAACATCATAAACAATATGTAATAAATACTTCTGCACGTAAATCTCCTTGCACATAGCTAAAATTTCCTTTAGGATAAATTTGTAAAATAATTTATGGGGTAATAGGTTAATTCTGCCATAGATAATATACATATTTGAAAGTCTCAAAAGTCTCAAAATTTCCCTTGAAAAAAGGTATATTTACTGATTTACAGTCCTATAGCAGAGTATGAGAATTATCATTTTACATGCTCATTTACAGTGGCTATTGGATCTTTAAAAAAAAAAAAACCCAAAAAACAGAACCCAAACTTTGACATATGAAATATATTTCATTATTATCTTAATTTGCATTTTAAAAATTCTTGAGATTTAGCTTTTTAAAATTGATTATTTACCATTACTGTGCTTCTTTTATAAATTTACTGTTTATTTTTTCGGCCCATTTTTCTATGGGTTATTTGTTTCTTATTGAATTATATGAGCTCTTTGTATATTAAGGATACCAGGCTATTATATTTATGTGGCAAGCATTTTTTCCATTTGTTGCTTGCCTTTCTATGTATAAGATTCTTCTATATATAGAAGTTAACTTTATGTCACCAAATCTATTTCTTCTTTCACTAATATGCTTAGAGAGCCTTCTGGCATCCAGAGATGATTTAGTTATTTTATGATTTTCTTTTTTATATAAATATTTAATCTATCAGGAATTTACTTTGGGGTATTTTATGAAATGAAGATTTTACTTAATTTTTCCCCCATACAGTGAGCTAATTTTTCCTGTTCAATTTGTCTAGTACTCTGCCCTCACGATTTCACCTTTATCATGTACATTATTCAAACACATCCCAGGGTCTTCTGGGGGCTCTCCATGCTGCTTTATTGACTCTTCTTGTTTATTGTTATTGCATTTTAATAGTCATCACATTATAATATAATACATTTGTTGGAACAGGTTGAATAATTTTTTTCTTCTCATCTTTGGGAATACTGCTCCCCAGGTACCTAACATGACTGTACAGTCCAACATGAAAAATGTAACGTTCTTTCATGAAAAACATTACTTCTTTAGTTATAAGATGTACTCATTTTGAATTTCACCTCTGAAATTGAGATCTGTCCTTCAATCAGTGTTAGTAAACAGGAGTTATCCAATAGTTATTAATATATGCACCAACTTAGTCTTAGCTGTTCATATTGTTCTCACTTCAATTACATTTTGTGCATTGTCGATATTACACGTTGAATTTATACAATTTAGGACGTCCCCAAGATTATACCGTGTTCATTAAAAAGAAGTTATTGTATATGCAGAAGATGTAAAAACTAATCAGAGGGCAGATTCATTGTTGGAAGAGGGGCTTAAATTTCATATTATCTAGCAAGAGAAACACCTATGTGCTTTATCTGACCTAAGGAAGTCAGATGCCTTTCAGCAGATGAAACCGTTAGTAAGATCCAAGAAAAGGATTGCTTATCATGCAACTAAAGACAGGAAAAGTTGCCAAATCCCTTGGAACAGATGAAAGAAATTTCAAAGCAATGAGGAACATATGTGACTGGGTCATGCCTTGTGTGGGACTACTTTTTAAGGCATCACACGTTAAGTTATCAGAAACTTCTTCCTGACTTTGAACAGAAGCTACTTAGCTTCCAGCATCATATTTGATTGGGTAAAACAGTATTAGTATCAAAACTTGCAAAGTGGGTATAAGTGACTTGGAAGAAAATACTGGAAATAGCAGTGGAGCACTTTTGAAAAATTCTGAATCATCAATTCTCTTTAAGTCACCAGGGATGGTAAGACAAAATTTCTGTCTAAATTGTATTAAAATGTAATTGTTATAAAACATAAAACAATGGTGTATCTTATGATGAATACATAGTGTTCATCACTAGATGAAAAACAGGAGTTGCCTTGATTTTCTTCATCAGCAATTTACGACACACACAGGGTGAATCTGCTTTTGTCTATGAACAGGTTTCAAGTCCCAACAGGTATAGTATTGATAAAGTTCTTGAAGGACATAATAACACTGCTACTTCTACTTAGAAAAACCACTATCTCACTTCGTAAACCTGAGGACTTGAAAGTGGTTCTTCCAAATCTACCTTATATCTAGGGCTTGACTTTCCAAGTTCCTTTCCCTTCCAATAATTTTTTAGATGGCCTCAGGGCATTTGGGGCAATTGTGAGTGTCCATCTTTGCATGAGTTCTGTCTATACTTTCTAACAGGACCTTCAGTATCCTGGTACCCAAAATGACTTCTCTTCTGTGAAGCCTTCTCGGAATGACCAGAAAATGCATGGCTTCTCCTCTCTTACTCTGAGGTGAGTTTGAATTTCAAAGTCTACTTCTTCATTCACATACTTAGAGTCCAAAAGCAAATTTTATCTTTGTTGTTCTATCTTTACCAATCTCATCAGTGTTCCTAAGAGCTTTGGACAACTCTCCCTGTCTCTGGTGGTCAGTGTTATCTTATTGCCAGAGACTTCCTCTGTGTGACTGTCTTCCTAGAACTTTCTGGGTTTTCTTTCATTCCCTAGTCTGCATTATCTGGTACTTTTGGCATTCTTAAAAAAAGTGTCAGATACCTCCTTTACCTTTTGCCTTTTTCCACCCAATCTTCTTTGTACTAAATTTGCAATCTCAGGAACATGGTCATCACCCAGAATGCCAAATGTAGGTCAATTTATATTGCTGTGAAAAGCAGTATAAAAAGTGAAGCGTATAGCATCTTCATGCTTATTACAGAGAAAATATAAGCTATACAATGCTGCTTGGTGGAAAAAAGGTGACATATGCTCTCGCTCTTAGTAGGTAGTATCACTCCAAAAAAACTTTTAGGAAAATAGAACTTTAATAAATTGTAGACATAATGTATTCAACATATGATAACATAATTTAAAATAATCAATTTTTTCTACTGACTTGTGATGTCAGTTTTACCTTATATGTCATTCTTACAGTACCATATTGTCATGTACTCTGGTATAATTCCAACTCTGAGGAAATCCTAGATCCCCTGTATAAGGCACAGAGTAAGGAATTACTTTAAGGTAGGAAGAGTTTTGCTTCTTTATAAGTTTGGTCATTTAAAAATATATCCATAATACTTTTGACTATTTTCCCAAGGTAATGTGGAGCCTGCTTCTTTTTCCCTGGAGCAAGGTCTAGGCATAGTGACATGCTTCTAACAAAGAGAACATGGCAGCAGTAATGGTACGTGACTTCTGAGACCAGGTCATAAAAGGCACCACATCTTCCACTTTGCTCTCTCTCTCTCTTTCTTCATCACTCTCTCTTCCATTTTGTGAGTGCTCAAGCAGCCCTAGGGAGAGGTTCAGGTGGAAAGGTATAACCCAATTGCTGGGGTGGAAATGAGGCCTCTTGCCAATGGCCTTGTGAAGGACCACACTGGAAGGAGACCTCCCAGCCCCAGTTAAGGCTTCATATGATTTCAGCCCCAGCTGACATCTGCAATCTCAAAAAGGTCCCTGCTAAGAATGCCCAGCTAAGCCTTTTGCAAATTCCTGACCCACAGAAACCGTGACATAATCAGTGTTTGTTGTTTTAAACTGCTAAGTTTGAGAGTAATTTGCAACAGAGAATTCAGTGGAAACAGATAATTATAGCCAAATAGATCATACCTCCAACATACTTGCTGGTGGAAAAAGCTTCCGTCCCAGAGGGAAGACCTCTGAGATGACGTTAGCTATAGTCTACCTTAACCCCAGTAGTTTATCTGTCCTATTTCCAACATTTCAACCTCCTTCCTTCCTTTTATCATTTGGTGGAGGCATAGCCTCATGCTCCCTAGTCACTCTATGGAAGAAGGAAGATTATATGTTCTATTCCAGAAGTTGCACTGCAAGCACTGTGTTATGGATAATTCGGAGCAGCTATTATCCATATCGAAAGGTGATGATTTCAAGGCACAGAATACATGAGGCTAATATAAACCATTACACAGCACGGGTAGAACTATAATTTAATTTTTGGGATTTGTCATTTGAACTCTATCTATTTTGAGCTAGGGAACCAAACCGATGCACACACATTATCAATTAGAATATTTTAGGTATGGAAATAAATCCATAATAAGAAAAAGGAAGGAAAGATGAACTAGCAGTTTTCGAGGATCCACCACATTCCAGGTTTTGGGCTAGGCAAAATTAATGTACCAAAAAGAAAGGCTGACGTGGTTACTGTAATCGCTCTACCTTTCTTGCTCCTGACTTTGATGTTAGTAATCTGTCTATGCCCTAAATTTGTCCCTCCTATTGCCTTCACAGTCAAATTTCTTGGGCCAGAGACTTGGGCTACTTCTTGCCTATACTCTTCATCTCTTCTCTTGGGTTTGCTGATTAAAAAAGTCAAATAACAATACTTCTCTTTGGATGTGCCCTCCATCCCCAATTTTCTTTTACTATATTTTACTTTTCTTTTTTTTAAAGATCTTATTTATTTATTTGAGAGAAAGACAACACAAGCAGAGGAGAGGAGCAGAGGGACAGAGAGAGGGAGAAGCAGACTCCCCGCAGATCAGGGCGCCCGACAAGAGGCTCAATTCCAGGACCCAGAGAACATGATCTAAGCCAAAGGTAGACATTTAACTGACTGAACTACCCAGGCGCCCCTACCATATTTTACTTCTATGGGCAGCTCCTACTCTCATCTATCATGAGCCCTGATTCCATTTTACTCTCTGTTTTAGCCCTAAAGGTCTTGTTAACTGACACCATGTGAGGTTTTATGCGCACTGAAGGAAAGTGACATTATTTAAAGAAGAGTGCTGTGACACTGCAATGAAGAAGAAACAGATCACTGGTAAAAATGCAAAAAATACACAACCCCTTGCAAGTTTATTAACTTTCATATATGCTTATTACAAGCCTGCAACTATTCTCTCAGATCTGGGGATGACCTATCACTCTAGTGGGCATAGTTCTTTCTTCACTTGTACTTACAATGTTCTGTCGATGGTCAGATTTAGTTAGGAATCTGTGGTCCAAACAGCCATGTTTTAGGCACTGGAAACATAAATGAGTAATTTTTCCCACTTGATCATAGTTCATTCAAAAAATATTTATCATTAAGGATACAATTGTTAAGGTAAAAGAGCAAGTTCCTAAAAGAAATATGAGCATTTGGATCTGCTCTGAGTTACTGTGAGGCTTAACCCTGGTTTATCCCTGAGCTTGACGTGTCCGTCTTTGCAGCTTGTGTTTGTAAAGTCGGATTCCGTGTCCCTTCGGTGTATGTACCTGGTCAAGGATTTGGGGCTTTGCTGACTTTCAAATGAAAGTCTGCCTGCATTTTGTAAATCAAAGGCAAAGCCTTCATTTTCCTTTTCAACCTTGCTACTTAACAATCTTACTTTAAAAGGAAAGGTTACCCATGGTATTAGTGAGACAGAATAAAAGGAACAAGTTACAAGTGTTTTCGGTGTCTCTCCACCATCAACAAATCATCTTGGAAAAGAGGGAGAGGAATTTTTCTTCCTTGCTCTAGTAAGTTTTTAGGTATTATTTTGCTCTACAGATCTTGGTAAAGGGGGAAGAGGGGACTTACAAAAAGTCAGAGTGGTTAAAATGGGCCACATAGTAGAGAGGCTACACCAGGGACGATGCAGGACGATGCAGATGAGTCAGGATGCGGAAGCAGCCCATTCGGCTAGACTGAAAGGGAGTTTTGGGGAGGAACAAGGATTTAGGGTCAGCTGCCACATGTGGAAGGAGGTCACAGGATTGGAAAGAAAATATTTCCAAAGTTTTTATGGATGTTCTCCCTTAGGCACTTTTTATGAATGACAGCAGTAAAAATTTACATTGTTTTTCAATTATTTTGGAATCTGGACTAATGCTTTCTTAACATGACATTATACCCACAGGGTTATGAGATGGCTGGGCTTTGTATAGATAATACATTTTATATTTTATTTTATTTTCTCTCTCTCTCTCTCTCTCTTTTTTTTTTTTTTTTGC
>LNAC01000745.1:675583-714157 GCA_002007465.1 Ailurus styani
CTTTTTTTTTTTTTGTGCAGGAAGGAGAGAATGAACTCCAGATTGCTTCTCTTCTTTAGATATCTTAGATGTATTTATGATGTTTTCCTTAGCAAGAACAAGCTATATAATACACAGTAAGCTCTTCAAATTAGTTTTGTTAAGACTGAAGCTCAAGATGTAGCCAGTGAAACATAACATGCAGGTGTAAGGGAATGGCAAAGCTCACCTTTCCGAAGTGACTCCATTTGACTTTTATCTTCTACCATGTTCTGGGACTCCCATTCCATCCCCTTTTGTCTCCAGTGGTTAGCCAAGGGCTTTGTGATTGATAATGCTATTCTGTTCTCCCCCATCTGTGGCATTTCTGATTACTTCTTAAGTCTACTGGACTTTGGTTTTAGGACTCGTCACTGAGTTCTAGCTTCCTCATAGCTGATCTTATCAGCCAGTTTTTCTGTTGTGCTCCATCACTAGGTGGTAGGCTTCATGGACTCCCTTGGAATATATCTCCATTCTATTTCTAAGCAGCCTTTCAAAAGTGCTTGTGGTAAAAATGCAACAAAGACAGTTCTTATTTTTACTAGAAATGCAATCCAGTAAGATTTACTCAGAACGTTTTATTTGGAAACAACAAATAAGCAGAGCTTTCCAGGGCTTAAAATGGAGATGCCCAGTGTTGTCGTTCAATCATTTATTTTTTTAAGGTCAAAATATCACTAAACAAAGAATATGCTATATAGTTGAGTATTAATTGAAGAGCTACTGTCTGTCATTTCTCAGAAGGCTTAGTTGACTCTTGGCTTTGGACCAAACCTCCCATTGCAAGCATATAAATTTGGTACTTGCACAATAAATATGGCTAAGTGACTAAGTTATGACAAAAAGGTCAGAGAAAGTATTTTATTTTGTAAACATAAGATATCTACGACAGTAAGGTAAATACTTAGTAAGAAGCACTATTCATTGATAATAATTCAATTGTGAAAGCTGAATCTTTCATTAGGAGACAGACTGAAATTGTAATGGAAGTTTTATTAAGAAAATTCTACCAAAAATCGAGAGGAAAGGTACACATGAATATTTTGTAACTGTTTTTACAGAATTTCACTAAGTTCGTGAGAGACATCACAATATATGGTTGAATGTGTCATAGAAACAAGCATTAGCTCTATATCTCAGAAACTCTTGTCAGGGTGTTTTGTGCATGGTGTGGGTGGGGGTGGGGATTGATGATCAAAGATATTTTCCTGATATTTTGACTGTATGGACAGGAAAGATGATTGTTCAGTCTTTCCCTCTGACTTCTTCATTATAAATAACTCACGACTTAGGTTTTAAAGATTTTAAGTTGGAGTAATTAAAAAAAAAATAAATGAGCCCCCAATGAATACACACACATGGACTTTAATTCATTAAGACCCACAAAAATTCCAGTTGAAACAAAATTTCATTGACCTCCTGCTGCATCCCCAAATCACTATGATATGAATTTCCGAGTGTTTCCTGGCTAAAAGGAAAATTCAGAATATCTCATATTTTTAGATGAAAGAGATAGAGTGTGAGAGATTGTGTGTGAGGGGGGTAGGGAAAGAGGGGGAGAGAGAGAGGGAGAGAGAGAGATGGAAAGAGAGAGAGAGAGAGAGAGAGAGAGAGAACTGCCATAGAAGAGGAAAATGGAGTAATGGAATCAACTCTCAATTACCTGGGCTAATGGAGTGTGGATAAAACAAAATGGCATACAATCAACCAATCCGCCTGAGGGTTTTTTTCTGACCAGGACAAAAATTTCTTTCTTTCACAGATAGAAAACACAGGTCACGTGAGAGGTAGGACTGGGAAGTAATCTGGAGAAAGATTTCTAGGCTCTAGGCTGGTGGTCAAGAATCAGATGCGTTTTTGTTTTTTTAATCGGACCCCTTTAAAGACTGCTACATAAACTTTCTTCCTTTAGCAAAAAGAAAATACCACGTTTTTCTTCCTTAGCTTACTCCCATGATACATTCACACTTCAGCCCCCCATCTCTACCAACTATAATATGAAAGGGGGAGTGGGTCTAGCTGATAGCTGGTTATATCTCCCCTAATGACAACATAATTGTCATTACTGTCAGGTTCCTTTTGAGATATTTGGAAGAATATATAGGAAAACACATTTAAGAGATGCTGGGAACTGAACCTAAAAATGTAATTCTAACCACATAATCCTGAATAACACAATAAGGAAGGGAAGGGGGAAGCAATTACAGGTATCAATATGGGGGTATAAGAAATTCTCTAGTGGGGCTCATGGGTGGCTCATTTGGTTAAGGATCTGACTCTTGGTTTCAGGTCAAGTCATGATCTCAGGGTCATGAGATTGAGTCCCAACTGGAGTCCCGAGTTGGGCTCCACACCCAGCAGGGAGGCTCTCTCTCCCCCTCCCTCCCACTCTGTTCCTTCCCCTCCCCATCCTCTGCTTGTGCACTTTCTCTCTCTCTTTCTCTCAAATAAATAAATAAATAAAATCTTAAAAAAAATTCTCTAGTAGAGTCATCTTTTAAAACAAGTAGTAATCAAGAGAGAAGGACCAGATAAACAAAAGAGAAATACAGGAGAATAGCATGAACTTCTGTAAGAAAAGCATTATAGGGGCTGATGCTAGATAGAGTCAAGAAGTACTTTAATCATTTTTTTTTTTGGAAAAGAAACATGAATCCATGTAGTTGACATTTATTCATTGTGTTCCAATGTCTCTTGCTAACAGTACCCCAATTGTCCTTCATTGAATTCATGCTCATATATGAGATTTGTGTGGGAATGACCCCATTTTCAGTTCCATAGATGTGTCTTGATTTACTTAATCCAATCAATTTATCCTCTCCCTAATTTAGTTCAGGGACAGATATCTGACCCAGTGACAAAGTATGAATCCCACAATAAATGTAGGAACTACCAGACACTGATTCTCTCAGAGGAGATGGAAACCATAACAGACACAGGAGAAAGAAAAGAGAAAAAAGTGGATCCAGTGAGTTACTAAATCATTTCTCTCCTAGAGCCAGAATTACCCGTGGAATTTTAAGTTTTGTGAGATAATACATACTCTTTATTATTAGGACTGTTTGAATTGAGTCGAATGTTGCTGTCACTTGCAACCCAAATATTCTCAACTGACCAGAACACTGGGAATACAGTGTGAGTTAACTGAGCACTACATTTGTTTTGAGTAACTTTTATTTTCCCAGTATTTAAAAATTTTAATCCTCACAGCATCCCTAAGAATAGAAAGTAGAGCAATAAATTTCAGCAGACCCAAAGCCTTAACCTGCGAGAAGATGCTCACTTGGGAAATTGAGTCGAGAGGCAGAACTCTCTTTGACTCATTCTTGCAGGAATGTTTTGGGGGTGTTGTCGGTTACTTGCATCTAGTGAATAGGAAGACATTCAGAAGCTAGACAAGTCAAAAGGAAAGAAAAGAAAAATTGGGCGATCATGGCAAAGGAAGTTTCGTTAATAACTTGAAAGTGTCTTAACAATGAGAAGGAGGTATCTTGGTGGAAGGGTGTCTTAATGGGATTTTGAGGATCAGGGAAGCTTGTCTTTCCAAGGAGGATTGATGCTGTCTCCTCTGATCTGTGAAGTCATCTGTGTGAAGTCAGTTGTATTTATTCTTTAGCAAATGTTAAAGGAACTTGTCTGTTGGTGTCTTTCTGTTAATCACAATATTGTTCTGATTAAACATTGTGCTGTTGATTATTACTGAATACCACCTGATGGTGGGAAAGCTGCATAAATAACTTGCTGAAGATCACACAATGAGTTAATGGGAGTTCCCGGGCCTGAGATGTTGACTCTCTATCTTCCAAGCCCACGTGTTTTCCAAAACATGGTTTTGCTTCTGTCTTCTCCTCAGGGAGAATAATTTTCAAACTGGGGAGGATAGATAAAGCATTTCAAAGAGGAAATTAAAGTATTAAATAAAAAAGTAGGCTAAGGAAGCACCTGGGCATGCTAATCGAGTCTCAGACTTCCAAGCCCAGTTGAATTATATATTATGGGGCAGACAAACTTGTAGATAATTTTAGCATTCAAGAATCTGTGGGACAGGGATGGGAAACATTGTTCTCCAAGGGGAGAAAAAAGTGATTCTAGAATTATAAACTGGTGTTTTATAATCTCTGACCTGGACTGCTTCTCTGAATTTTAGAGCTATCTATCCTATATCCGTGACACTAAAATTAATGTTCATTTGGATATTAATGGAAAACAAATGTTTTCCAAAAGAGTTCAGTTTTGAGTGGCTGGTATTTGTGCCATGCCACATTTTTTATTAATGATTAATTCTATTAGCTATGGTTCTGTGAAAAACAGAGTCAATAGGAATCGGCTTATGCAGTTATGGAGACTGAAAGTATCAAGATCAGCAGTTGGCCTGCCAGCCAGAACCCCAGGAGAGGATGGTGTAGTTGCAGCCTAAAAACCAGCAGTCTTCAGACCCAGGAAGTGCCAATGTTTCCACTCATGCCTGAAGGAAAAACTGACCTCCTGAGGCAGGAAGTTCCACCTTACTCAGTATTTTTATTCTATTCGGGGTTTCAACTGATTGGATGAGGCCCACCCACATTAAGGAAGGCAATCTGCTTTACTCATTCTACTGACTTAAGTGTTAATCTCATCCAGAAACATCCTCCCAGACATACCTATAATAACTTTGGACCAAATAGCTAGCTAGGTACTCCATGGTGCAATCAGGTTGAGAAATAAAATTAACTATCACAGGAATATTGATTGCATTTTAGGAGGTTATAATGGTGGAAGGTAAAGTTAATATATTAGATGAAGTAATCATCATTCAATGTGATTTTGAGAAAATTGTGGGTAGAGACTCCTGAGGCAGTGGGATTATAAAATTAATCTCTTCTAGCACTGAATGAAATAAATTTTAAAAATAATAAGAAGCAAACATACAAAATCCCCCCAAAAGGAATGAACAAAGCAGTAAAAAAAATTCACAGGCAGTGACCAAATGTATATGTGTATATATTTGGTGGGCAGAGAGGGAGAGAAAGAGAGAGAAGCAGAGTCTTAGGCACACTCCCTGTGAGCACAGAGCCTGACGTGAGTTCAATCCCAGGACCCTGAAACATGACCTGAGCCAAAATCAAGAGTCTAATGCTTAACTGACTGAGCCACCCAGATGCCTCTGGATATAGAAAATTAAAGAGCAACACTGAACTCAGGGAAGCTATCAGGTGACTGATAGAGTTTTATTCACCTGGTCTATATCAGAGCCAACAAAAAGTCTGAAGAGAATGGCTAATGTTAAATAGGGGATATACTACCACTGAAAAAGTTGAAAGGAAGAAATACAGCATACAAAATCCAATAAAAAATACAAACTGAAAGAAAATATAATCTAGGAAACAGAAGAAAACTCTCCACGGATATTTTACTCTATGAATTTACAAATGAATTTCAATTAGAAGGGTGAATTCAATAAAGCAAAAGATATAAAGAAAGTAATAAAATAGCCCAATGGGGGGAAAAGGGAGTTTGCGAAGGCAGGAAAACAAACTGAGATAAAAACTATACGTTATTCATGGAAATGGAAAATGAATAAAGTTGGAAGCAGCAAGAAACAGGACAGACACAGCTGAAAACAAAAAGATGTCAGGGAGACAGAACTTGAGATGATTCTGGTAAAGTCAGAAGAGAGGCTACAACTGAGGACAATGATAGAAGAGTCAAGGATACATAGCAAGGACAAAGATCATCCAACATACACATAATTGCCACCACTTAGGTACAGAACCAAAGAGAACAGCAAAAATTTTCAGAGATAACGAAAAAGCAAATGAAGAAACAACTGAATATTAACATCAAGACAATCTCTGTATTCATAAAATACTTTATATTGAATTATTAATGTTGAAGCATATTATGGCAGAGCTATTGACATTTAACATTTAAAAAGTTAGGCATCCAGAGTGAAAAGTCAGATACAAGTGGGAAAAAAATCACACTGGCCTCCATCTTCTCCATAGTGGCTGAATAGCAAAAATACTGCAGAACTCTGCATGAAGGGGTGGGTGGCCTGAGAATGTCAAACTCAGCCAAATTGAAAGAAGGCCATGGAAAGATATTTTAAAGCATAAAGGAACTTGGGAATATAACATCATGGGTCACTTTTGAAAAAAAAAATCCAAACTTCATAATGATGTTACCATCCCACCCAATGAAGACTCAAAATAGTGGAATTGAGAACATAGTAAAATGATGTGGTAAAATTACTATGTAGTAAAATCAGTAGGTAGTACAAGAGACTGAAAATCAGGTGATAAAAGGAGGTTGGGAAATAAGTCTAAGGGCTTATTTTTTCATGATATAGAATCCACTAATAATGAAAAACATAATGGCTCCAACTGTAGTGCTTTCCCACAATTTGCTTTTTTAAGAAATAGACTTTATTTTTTTTAGGTTTTAGGTTGGTTCATGGCCAAATTGGGTGGAAAGTAGAGTTCCCATTTACCTCCTGCCCCTTCACATGCCCCAACTCTCCCAAGATCACAGTCCCTCACCACCGTGATACATTTGTTACAAATGATGAACTTACGCGCTGAGGTATCATTATCACCCAAAGTACATAGTTTACATTAAAGTTCACTCTCTGTTCACTCATTTACTTTCTACTGTTTGGAAAAATGTATAATGACATGCATCCACTAGTGTAGTATCATAGGGAAGAGTTTCACTGTCCTAGAAACCTATGCTCTGCCTATTCCTCCCTTCCTCCTTCCTCTAGCCCTTTGTGATCACTGATCTTTTTACTGTCTCTATAGTTTTTCCTTTTCCAGGGTGTCAATATGTGGAATCACACAATATGTAGAGTTTATAGATGTTTACCTTTACTTAGTACCTTAGTCCGATTGGACTACTACAATAAAAATACCATAAAAGGGGGGATTATAAATAGAAGTATTTATTTCTCACAGCTCTGGAGGCTGGGAAGTCCAAGATCAAGGTGTCCACAGGTTTGGTGTCTGATGAGGACACAATTCTTGGCCAGACTGCCTTTTCCCTGTAACCTTACATAATGGCCCCTCTTGGACCTCTTTTATAAGTGCACTAATTCTATTCATGGGGCTCCACCCTCAGACCTCCTAAAAAACTCACCTCCTAATACCATCGCCTCAGGAGATAGGATTTCAACATATGAATTTTGGGGGGACACAAATATCCAGTCCTTAGCATTTAGCAATATACATTTAAGATTCCTCCACATCTTTTCACGGTGTGGTAGCTCATTTCTTTTCGGTACTGAATAATATTCTACTGTCTGGATATGCCATAGTTTATCCATTCACCTGCTGAAGGATATCTTGGTTGCTTCCAAGTTTTGACAATTATGAATAATGTTGCTATAAACTTCAACATGCAAACTTTCATGTGGATGTGGTTTTCAACTCATTTGGGTAAACACTAAGAAACATGATTACTGAATCCTATAAGAGTGTATTTACTTTTGCAAGAAACTGCCAAAGTGGCTCTACCATTTTGCATTCCTACCAGCAATGACCAGAGTTCCTATTACTTTATATCCACACCAGCATTTTGTGTCTGATTTTAGATTTTGGGCATTTTAACAGGTATAAATCATTGCTTTATTTTGAAATTCCTTAATGAAAAATTATGTGGAGCATCTTAAATACATTTATTTGCCATATGTATATCTTCTTTGGTGAGGTATCTCTTCAGGTTTGTTTGTGGGTTTTTTTTTTTTTTTTTTTAGCACTGGGCTTGAACTCATGACCCTGAGATAAAGATCTGAGCCAAGATCAAGATCAAGAGTCAGATGCTTAACTGACTGAGCCATCCAGGTTCCCCCTTTTGTCCATTTCTTAATCAGGTTGTTCATATTTTTTATTTTTGAATTCTGGTTCTTTGTATGTTTTGGATAAAGGTCCTTTTCTTTTTTTAAGATGTGTCTTTGCCAATATTTTCTTCCAGTCTGTGTCCTCTCTTCTCATTCTGTAAATATTGTCTTTCACAGAGCAGAAATTTTGAGTTATAATGAAGTCCAGATTATCAATTCTTTCTTTCATGGATCATGCCTTTGGCGTTGTATCTAATGTCATATTCAAAGTCATCTACACTTTTTTATATGTTATCTTCTAGGAGTTTTACAGTTTTTCATTCTACATTTAGGTCTAAGATCTATTTTGAGCTATTTTTTTAAAAGGGTGTGAGATCAGTATCTAGATTCTCTCTCTTTTTTTTGCACGCAGATGTCCAGTTGTTCCAACACAACTTGTTGAAGAAATTTCCTTCCTCCATTGTGTTAACTGTGCTCTTTTATTAAAGATCTGCCTGCTATATTTGTGTGGGTCTATTTCTGGGCTCTCTGTCCTGTTCCATTGATCTGTCTATTCCTTCACCAGTACTACATTGTGTGGATTAGGGTTAGTGTAGCTTATAGTAGGTCTTGAAGTCAGATAGTGTCAGTTTTCCAATTTTGCTCTTCTCCTTCAATATTGAGTTGGCTATTGTGGGTCTTTTGAAATATACATTTAAAACTAATCCAAGTCCACTTTCAAATAATACTATATATCACTTCATAAGTAATTTGAGCATCTTATAATAACAAAATATTCCTAATTCCTCCCTTTTATCTCTTGTATCATTACTGTCATTGATTTCACTTATACTTAAGCATACAGAAGCATATATATATACATATACACACACATATATATGTATACACATGCACAAATATAGATCATATAAAAGCATGCATAACTGAATACATTATTGCTATTATTTTGAACAAATTGTTATCTGTTAGACCAATTAAGAGTAAACAAAATAAGTTTTTACTTTTCCTTCACTTATTCATTATCCTATGCCCTTCCTTTCTTTATGTAGATACACGTTTCTGACCTTTATCATTTTCCTTATCTGAAGAACTTCTTTTAACATATCTTGCAAAGGTGTACTTGCAACAAATTTCCTCAATTTTTGTTTGTCTGAGACAGTCTTTCACCTTTACTTTTGAAGGGTGATTTCACTTCTACTTTGGTATGGTTTTTTTCTCTTAACAATTTAAATATTTTAGTGTGCCCTCTTCTTGGTTGAAGAGACATCTTAGGAGAAGTCAGATGTAATTGTTATCTTTTTTCTTCTATGGGTAAGTTGCTATTTTTCTCTGGCTTCTTTCAGTGTTTTTATCTTCCTCTTTGATTCCTTGTAGTTTGAAAATGATATGCAAAACTATAGGGTTTTTTGTTTTTTTTTGTTATTTTTGTTTTTGTTTTGGGTACTTATCTTGTTTGGTGTTCTCTGAGCTTCCTGGATCTGTTGCATGATAGCTGACTTTCATTTGGGGAAATTTCTCACTCATTATTGCTTTGAATATTTTTTCTGTTCTTTTCTTTCTTTTCACTTTCGTATTTCCATTTAGCATTTGTTTTGCCTTTTGTAGTTGCTCCACAGTTTTTGAATATTCTATTCTGTTTGTTTGTTTGTTTGCTTTCCCTAGTCCTTTTTCTCTCTGCTATTCACTTCTGGAAGTTTCTACTGACATATTGCAAGTTCAGAGATTCTTTTGTCAACTATATTCAGGCTACTAATAAGCCCACCAAAGGCACTCTTCATTTTTTTACAGTAGATATATATATATATATATATATATATATATATATATATATACACACAGACACACACACTATCTCTAGCCTTTCTTTTTTATTCATTCCTAGAATTACCATTCCTCTGTTTACATTACTCATATGTTCTTAAATATTATCTACTTTTCCATTAGATGCCTTAGCATATCAATCATAGTTGCTTTATATTCATGATCTGTTAATTCCAACATTCCTGCCACATCTTGGTCTAGTTCTGAGGATCTCTGTCTCTTCAAACTACAGTTTTTGCCTTCTACTGTGCTTTATAATTTTTTGTTAATGGTGGACATGATGAGAAAAGAAACTGAGGGAAGTCAGCCTTTAATCATGTGATTATGGTCAGGTGTGATGGGAAGGGAGGGAAGTGTTTCACGGGCCTATGATTAGGTCTCAGTGTTTGAGTGAGCCTGTCCTCTGACTTCGAACATCAAAAGTGCTTCTCAGTTTTTATCCCGCTAGGTAGGATAGGATGGTTAGAGGAGCCTGGAGTTGGGTATTTTCTTCCTCCCAGGTTGGTTGGGGTCTCGTAAACCCCAACAGGCTAAGCTCTGATAAAATGGTTCCTCCGGTGGTCAGGCCTTGATAATAACAAAATGCTCAGATATGTTTTAAAATGGTCACTTTCTTCTCTCCATTTCAGAAAAGCCAGAGGGGATTTTTCTCTGCTCTTTACTCTGAGAACCTAGTGGAGCTCCTGGAACTAAAACTCATAAAAGTGTGAGACTTGGGGTCCCCCTGGAGGTTTTCTCTCTCAGACTTGTTCACACTGAGCCTCCAGAAATTTGTCAGTGACAGTTCAAGTCTTTCTACCCTAATACTGCTTCCCACAGAAATTTCTGGTCTCTGGGTTTTTGGTCCCAAACGTAAGTTGTGATTCTCTATACCTGCTGGTCCGTCTGTCTCTTCATTTTGGGGGCTGTGGTTTGCTCTGTGACTCACTTTCCTGACAAATCTAAAAAGGTTGCTAATTTTTCAGTTTGTTTAGTATCTTATTTGTTAGAGGACAGAGTGGCGGTAACTTCAAGCTCCTTACATGGCAGACCAGAACCCAGAAGTCTGCTTTTAGAGTTAGAGTAATAGCATAGAATTAATTCTTCTTGTGGAAAAGTCTCGTTTATCTGAAGTTCAGCAATTCCTTCAGTTTTACTATACTGTCTTTTTCTGTTTAAATAATATTAAATTTAATGTTTTTAAAATGAAAATACGTTTAATGTTAACTATAAAATTTTTCTTATCCACTTGAACATTCATTTATTTTTCTGTTTCAATTTGTGAACACAAAGGTGTAAGAATAACGTTTTTACTTTTGAAGGTTGGCATTTTCAGTGACTTATTACTTTCTTTTTTTCTATATTGCTTATTTTAAAAAATTGTATGTGTACCAATTTTATAAAAACAACAAATGCTTTTAAGAGAAATACCTCAAGGAGAGAGATACCAGATAGCAGCACTGAAGGTCCTGAACTCACCTCCTCCCATATACATAACACACCGATAGCTACACAAGAAACAATTCCCCATGTAAAGGACCTGAAAGCTAGCTGAACAGCACCTCCACCACAAAGGATGGAAGGGCCACATCCAGACCAGTAGGAGAGGCAGAGACATGGTCTCTCAAGAAACTCCATCCCAGGTGTCAAGCTGGTCAGGAGGGACCTTCCAATATGGAGTCTGTCTTTTAGGACTGAGGGACTTGTGCCCACATCACAAGGTTGGGTTGTGCCCCAACCTTTGAGACTTGTATCAGACAGATGAACTTCCAAAGTGCCTTGCCTTAAAAGCCAACAGGGCTTACTTTCAGGACAACCACAGGGCTATAGGGAACAGAACATCCACTCTTAATGGGTTCACAGGCCAACACACTTGTCCAGGGACCCAGTACAAAAGCAACAACACAAAAGGTGCCTAGACCATATGCAAAGGAGACTTATTAGTCTTAAAGCATCTGCTAGAGAGCCAAGAACCCGTTGGGACTCTCCACAGAGATGGAAGCACTGATAGTTGCCATTTTTGCATTCTCCTTCTTTGTTCATGCCGGTGCTGGCAGGTATCATCTTCACTCTCCCACCAGCCTGTCAGCTCTGGTAGGAGTGTCTGCCCCTGTGTGCTGCAGCCAAGGCCTGCCCCACTCCAGCCAGCAGGTGCACACAACCAACACAGGGATGCCCCTTGTGTGCCTGGCTCTGTAGCCAGAAGAGACGGTGTTTCTGGGCTCCATGGGTCTGAAATAATGGGAGAGACAGTTCTTGGTAGGCTACCAAACAGCAGACTGAAACAGACCCGCAGTCTTCATATAAAAAAGACCTATTTTCTTGTCCTGGAGCTTCAGCCTAAGTGGCAGGTTTCAGGTTTGCCACATAACCAGAGGCTACAGAGGCACCCCTGGGGAATACAGGCAAGAAGCCCTCCCTTGACTTCCCTACAGATCACTGATACCACCCAGAAAGGAGCACGAACACTCATATAAAGCCACAATTTTTACAACTGTCACCCAGGGGACACCTGCAGATCTCCTGGTCTGGGAGTCCCTAGGGTTTATGATTGTGGACCTGTAAGACTACCTATTTACATACCTTAAAGGCTCCTGCCTGAGGATCTGGCTTACATTTATAGGTCTTGGCACATCCTTAACTGGGACGTATTAAGAACAAATCAGGTGTCTTTCTTTCTTTCTTTCTTTCTTTCTTTCTTTCTTTTTTTAAAAGATTTTATTTATTTATTTGACAGAGAGAGATACAATGAAAGAGGGAACACCAGCAGGGGGAGTGGGAGAGGACGAAGCAGGCTTTCCCGCAGAGCAGGGAGCCCGATGCGGGGCTCAATCCCAGGACTCTGGGATCGGGACCTGAGCTGCAGGCAGACGCTTAATGACTGAGCTACCCAGGTGCCCCACAAATCAGGTTTCTTAGACAATCACAAAGGTTTGAGAAACAATCAAGAGCCAGGACAAGGTTGAACAATAATGTGGATCTCTTACATAAGGTTACTCTCTCAAGATTGGAATAAGTAGCCATTTTACCTAATACACAAAAACAAACTTAGAGAATCAAGCAAGATGAGAAGAAGAGGAATATATTTCAAACAAAAGAATAAGGCAAGTCCCCCCCCAAAATACCTTAATATAATTCAGATAAATAATCTACTTGATAAAGAGTTCAATGTAATAGTAATAAATGTAATGGTCATAAAGTCATTGACTACAAATAGTCAATGTAATAGTCATAAATAGCTCATTGAATTTGGAAGAATAATGGATGAATACAGTGAGAACTTTAATAAAGAGATAGAAAACATAAGGAAAGGGATGCCTAGGTGGTTCAGTCAGTTAAGCATCTGCCTTTGGCTCAGGTCATGATCCCAGGGCCTGAGATCAAGTCCTACGTTAGACTCCGTACTCAGCAGGAAGCCTGCTTCTCCCTCTGCCTGTTGCTCCCTGCTTGTGCTCTTTCTTTCTTTCTGACAAAATAAAATCTTAAAAAAAAAAAAAAAGGAAAACATAAGGAGTACCACCAAACAGGTCACAGAGCTGAAGAACACAATAGCTGAATTGAAAAATACACTAGATGGCTTCAACAGTGGAGTAGATAAAGTAGAAGAACAGATTAGTGACATGGAAGATAGGGCAGTGGAACTCACCCAATCAGAGCAGCAAAAAGAAAAAAAAAACTTTTTTTAGTGAAGATATATTAAGAGACCTGTGGTATAATATCAATCAGAATAACATTCACACTATAGGGGTCCCAGGGTCCCAGAGGAAGAGAAGAGAGAAAAAAGAGGTAGGAAAGTTACTGGAAGAAATAATAGCTGAAAACTTCCCTATCTTGGGTAAAGAAGTACACGTCCAAATCCAGGAAGCACAGAGAGTTCTAAATAAGACGAACCCAAAGAGATCCATCCACCAAGGCACATTATAATTAAAATGTCAAATTTAAAGATACGAGAGAATGTTAAAAGTAGCAAGAGGAAAATGACTTATTACATTTAAAAGAACTCTCAAAAGATTATAAACTGATTTTCCAGCACATAATTTTCAGGCCAAAAGGAAGTGGTATGATACATTCAAAGCGGTGAAAGTAAAAAAACTCCCAACCAAGAATATTCTACCTGACAAGCTTAGCATTCAGACTTGAAGGCTAGAGGAAGAGTTTTCCAGACAAGCAAAAAGTAAAGAAGTTCATCATCACTAAATCAGCCTCATATGAAATGTTAAAAATGACTTTTTTAAGCTGAAAAGAAAAGACACTAACTAGTAACAAGAAATCATATGTAAGTAAAAATTTCCACTAAGGGTAGTGGATTAATCACTTATATAGCTAATATGAAGGTTAAGAGATAATTATAGTAAAATTTATTGTAACTATAATATATAAAGTATATAAAGTATATATATGTATATAAAAGTATATAAATTATATATGTAAATATAATAAATATAACTATAATTGTTAAGAGATACACACACAAGAAAAGTTGTAAAATATGACATCAAAAACAGAACACATGGCAAAGGGGAATATGGAGTTCTTAGAATGCACTCAAACTTAAGATGCTATCAACTTAAAACAGACTCTTACATGTATCGGATATTATATGTGAACTTCATGGTAATTACAAAGCAAAAGTCTAGAGCCAATACACAAAAGACAATGAGAAAATAATCTAAACGTAAGACTAAAGAAATTCACCAAACCATGAAGGAAGAGAGCAAGACAAGAAGAAAGGAAGAGAGGAACTATAAAAACAGCCAGAAAGCAATCAACAAAGTGTCAATAAGTACATACCTATAAATAATTACTTGAAATATAAATGAATTAAATTCTCCAATCAAGAGATACAGTGGCTCAACAGATTAAAACAAAACAAAACAAAACAAGACCTACCTCTATGTGGCCTATAGGAGACTCATTTCGGATCTAAGGACAGAGACAGGTTCAAAGTGAAGGGATGGAAATAGATATTACATGCAAATGGAAGTGAAAGGAAAGCTGCTGTAGCTACATTTATATCAGACAAAATAGACCCTAAAACAAAGACTATAATAAAGACAATGAAGGGCATTACATAATGATAAAAGCATCAGTCCAACAAGAGGATATAACATTTGTAAATATTTATGCACCCAACATAAAACCACCTAAATATATAAAGCAAGTATTAACAGACCTAAAGGGATACATGGACAGCAGATAGGCAATAATTCTAGAGGACTTTAATACCCCACTTATGTCAATGGATAGATAATCCAGACAGAAAATCAATAAGGAAACATTGACCTTAAACAATACATTACACCAGATGGACTTAATAGATATATATACAGAACATCCCATCCAAAAGCCGCAGAATACAGGCAAGTATTGACTAGCGCATGTGGAACCTTCTCCAGAATAGATTGTACATTGGGTCACAAAAAGTCTCAATAAATTTAAAAAGACTGAAGCCATATCAAGTAGCTCTTTGAACCACAATGGGTATGAAAATAGAAATCAATACAGGATTGAGTGCCTGGGTGGCTCAGTCTGTTAAACTGCTGCCTTAGGCTCAGGTCATGATCCCAGGGTCCTGGGATCGAATCCCCCATCAGGCTCCCTGCTCAGCAGAGAGCCTGCTTCTCCCTCTCCCTCTGCCTGCTGCTGCCTACTTGTGCTTTCTATCTCTCTGTCAAATAAATAAATAAAATCTTTAAAAAAAAAATAAAAAAAATCAATACAGGATGAAACCTGGAAAAATGATCAATATGTGATCATTTTTACATCATTTACAATATGTGATCATATTAAACAATATGCTACCAAACAACAAATGTATTAATGAAGAATCAAAGGAGAAATAAAAAATACCTGGAGACAAATGAAAATGGAAATACAATAGTTCAAAATCTATGGGATGCTGCAAAAGCATTTTTAAGAGGAAAGTTTATAGCAATACAGACTTAATATCTTAAGAAACAAGAAAAATCACAAATAAACAATCTAACTCTACACCTAAAGGAACTAGAAAAATAAAAGCAGGTGCAGCTCAAAGTTAGTAGAAGAAAGGAAATAATAAAGATCAGAGTGTAAATAAATAAAATAGAGATTAAAAAGACAATAGAAAAGATTAATGAAACTGAGAGCTGGTTCTTTGAAAATATAAAAAAAAATTGACAAACCCTTAGCTAGACTCATCAAGAAAAAAAGAGGGCTCAGATAAATAAAATCAGAAATGAAAAAGGACAAGTCATAACTGATATCACAGAAATACAAAGGATCATAAGAGACTGCTACAAACAATTATATTCCAGCATATGTGACAACCTAGAAGAAACTGATAAATTGTTAGAAACATACAACTTTCCAAGGATGAATCATGAAGAAAAAGAAAATCTGAACAGACCAATTACTAAAAAGAGATGAAAATCAGTAATCAAAACCTTCCAAAAAATAAAATTCCAGGATCAGATGGCTTTCTGGGTGAATTCTGCCAAACATTCAAGGAAGATTTAAAACTTATCCTTCTCGAACTTCCAACACTTAAGAGGAGGAAAAGTTTCCACTCATTTTGTAAAGCCAGCATTACCCTGATAGTAAATCAGAGAAGGACACCACAAAAAAAGAAAATTACAGACTAATGTCCCTAATAAACATAGATGCAAAGATTATCAACAAAATATTAGCAAATCAATTTCAACAATGCATTAAAAATTTCATATACCATGATCGAGTGGGATTTAGTTCAAGGATGCAAGGATGGTTTGACATCTGTAAATCAATCAACATAGTACACCACATAAACATAATGAAGGATAAAAATCATATGATTGTCTCAACAGATGCATGGAAAGCATTTGACAAAATTAGCCTCCATTTATGATAAAAATTCTCAACAAAGTGGGTGTAGAGGGAACATACCTCTATATGACATATATGAAAACCCCAGAGCCAACGTCATATTCAATGGTGAAATGTTAAGAGCTTTTCCTCTAAGATCAGGAACATGACAAGGATGACCACTCTTGTCACTCTGATTCAACACAGTAGTAGAATTCCCGGCCAGAGCAATTAGGCAAGAAAAATAAATAAATAAAAGATATCCAAATCAGAAAAGAAGTACAACTTTCACTATTTGCTGGTGACGTGATACTATATATTAAAAAAATCCTAAAGACTCCATCCAACAGCTGTTAAAAATAATAAATAAATCTAGTAAAGTTGAAGGATATAAAAATCAATGTACAAAATTGCATCAAAAAGAATAAAATACCTAGGAATAAATTTATTCAAGGAGGTGAAAGACCTGTACACTGAAGACAAGATACTGATAAAAGAAATTGAAGAAGATAAAAATAGATAAAGATATTTCATGCTCATGGATTGGAAAAATTAACATTGTTAGAATGTCCACACTACAGTGCATCCCTATCAAAATCTCAATGACCCTTTTTCCAGAACTAGAACAAATAATCTAAAATTTTTAGGAACCACTGAAGAACCTGAATAGCCAAAGCAATCTTGAAGAACAAAACTAGAAGTATCATACTCCCTGATTTCAAACTATACTACAAATCTACATTAGTTAATACAGTATAGTATTGGTAAAAAAAAAACAGACACATAGATCAGTGGAACAAAATAGAGAGCTCAGAAATAAACCCATACATTTATGGTCAATTAATTTATGACAAAGGAACCAAGGATATACAATGAGGAAAGGACTGTCTCTTCAGTAAATGGTGTTGGGTAAACTGGACAGCCACACGCAAAAGAATGAAACAAGATCGCTATCATTTACCATATTAAAAAAATCAATTCATAGTGGGTTAAAGACTTGAATGTAAAACCTGAAACCATAAAACTGCTAGGTGACAAGCTCATTTTCAGCATCTCAGCAATGTTTTGTTTGTTTGTTTGTTTGTATGTTTTGGATTTGACTCCAAAAGCAAGGAAAACAAAAGCAAAAATAAATAAGTGGGACTACGTCAAAATACAAAATCTTCTTGGTGAATGAAGTCATCAACAAAACAAAAGGTAGCCTACTGAATAGGAGAAGATATTTGCAAATCATATATCCAATAAGGGGTTAATATCCAAAATATATAGTGAACTCATGCAATTGAAACAAAAAAAACCTAAAAAATGGACAGAGGATCTGAATAGACATTTTCCCAAAGAAGACATAGATGGCAAGAGGCACATGAAAAGATGTTCAACATCACTGATTATCAGAGAAATACATATCAAAACCATAGTTAAGATATCACCTCAAGCCTGTTAGGATAGCTATTACCAAAAAGTCTAGAGATAACAAGTGTTGGAGAGGATGTGAAATAAAGGGAACCCTCATACATTGTTGGTAGGAATGAAAATTGGTGCAAACACTGTGGAAAACAGTATGTATATAGTGCTTGCATGTGTGTGTGTGTGTGCGTGTGTGTATTTCACACAATGGAATACTACTCAGCCATAAAAATGAAGGGAATCTTGCTATTTGCAATAACATCAATGGACCTAGAGGGCATTATGTTAAATGGAGTAAATCAGACAGAGAAAGACAAACACTGTATGATTTCACTTATATGTGGAACATAAAAAACAAAACAAACAAACAAAAGTCACAGAGAACAGACTGGTGGCTACCCAGGGGCAGGGAGTTGGGGGATGGGTGAAATGGATGAGGGGTCTCAATTGTAATGACAGTAATGAGACTTATGGTGGTGATCACTTGGTAGTGTAGGCAAATATCAAATTTAAATGTTGTACACCTAAAACTTAAATAAGTTCTGTACCAATTTTACTTCAATGAAAAAAAAAAAGAAATACTTCAATAGGTTAGATCTGTGGGCCCATAATATAAAGTGTAACAAGGACAAATGCAAATTTCTGCTTTCAGTTGTCAATAATTATAGAGCTAGCTCCTGAATGGCACTCTTAAAACCAAATTAAGGTTTTTGCTTTCATGTTCAGTGTCAGCTTTTCATCCATAAATGCTACCAGCAAAGAAGGCTTGCAAGGTCCTTGACTAGAGTCCTGAAGCTTTGCTAAGGTGGAAACCAATTTACATGTATAATTCTATTCTTTTTCAGAATTACAAGTTTTGTAAGGAGTACTGTTACTGCAAAACTCTGTTTTTATTTTAAACATAGAATAAGAATAGAAATAATACAATGAATAGCCATGCATTTGCCACTTATACAAGCTTAGAATTTTACCTTGTTTGCTTTGGATCTTCTTTTCTTAAAAACTTAAATATTATGGATACAATTGTACAATCTTGCAAGCCCCTTGTCAAATCCATTTGCCTATCCTGTTCCCCAGAATTTAGATATTTGTTGTGCCCCAATTAAATGTTGGTAGAAATCACATCCATATGGCATCTTCCCGATTTTTTCTAGAACCTTCTAGGTTATATTGAAAGTTTGATCCCTTCTCACTCCTACTAAAAGTGTTTTGTCTATTTATCCAGTTCAGTTGTGGTTTGCAACATATGGCAGGATCTGTTGGAAACACTGAAAATACCAAAGAGATTAATACTTGAGTCCAACCTTGAAAAATCCCATTGTTGATTTTCATTAAAATTCAAAATTCCTCATTAAGTATTAATAGCCTTCATTCCTGTTTTGCACTTAGCAAGAAAACAATGAATTTCATTTGAGGAGCAACAGGAGCTGGAAAATGTTCACAGGTCTTAGCTGTACTATAGGACTACATCGCTGTTGGTTTTGTACATAGAAACCCCACTCATAGAAAGAAAGCAGGTGATAACATCTGTCTTGCTTCATTGTAATGAAAAAACAAAACTGGGCAGAAATGACAGGCTTAAAACATTAGGCTTCAAGTGATCTGAAAAAGTTAGAAACTGGTCTTCAGTTTAGAAGGGCACTGTTTCAATCCTAATGACTTATCAGTCACTTTTAAACCAGGGGGCTCTAAAAGATTTAGAGTCACGAATACACAATAGGGCCAAATAACCAACAATCTACTTCACCTTGACTGGAATCCCACTGATGCCCATTAAAATTTAAAGTTGAAAGTTCAAGAGAGAGCTAAGGCAAATCAAGCTGTCTCTGCGGTCTGAAACATCTTCCGACCAAAGTACACGAGGTGAGGAAGAAAATCCATCAGATGTAATAAACGAGTGACCAGGGGGAAGCTGAGTGAAATTCAAAGCACCAGACATCCAGAGATAAAGGAAAAGAACAAGAGCCTACCTCTTTCTGTAAAAATCTCAGGAACATCTTAGGAGAAAATGCCAACGTTCCGAGTTACGGGGGGACTGGTAGATAAATCAAGAGAAGGAAGATGAATAATAAGAGCTCTGTAACTTGTATTTATATGCTGCCTTCCTCTAAGAAGTTCATAGTACTTTATGGATAATATCTAATTAAACTTTACAACATGCCCGGAAGTGAGGAATCAAGTGTTATTGCCCCTATATTCCAGATAGGAAACCACATTACTCTGGACCTTGGTTCACACTGTTAGCAGCACATTAGAGAGGGGGCTTTAAATCTGTTTTTTCTTTTGTCCATTGTCCTTTCTTACTGAGAAATTCGAATAGTGTTGTACAATATTAAGAATAGTACAAGAAATAGGAATGAATCATTGTTTCTATTTACCGAATCTTCCTCCCCAAATGGTTGGCCTCCCTTTCCATGTGCAAACCACTCTAAATCTAAAAACAACCATGCAAGATGGGAATAGAATTCCTATTTCACAGAATGAAAAACTGAGGCTCCAAGTGTTTGAGGCATCATTCACCTTCACGCAGGACATGGCAAAGCCAGGATGGAAACAGTTTCTTCTCAACAGTAACATTCAAACTGTGTTAATAAAATACAGGATGGCATTTTGATCCTCTGGATTCTAAGTGTAAAAGCACTGGGGTGGGTTGAAATGCACAGATAAACATCCTCCTTAACATCTTTAGAAAGCTCTTCTTCATCTGACCCTTGGGTATCTCTCCTGTCACATTTCTGAATATACCCCACTCCAGTGGAAACTGGGTAACTTCCGGTTCTCCACTGTACCACAGTGCAGCCTCTACACCCTAAACCCTGACATTTCTTTTCTCCCTAGCATTCCGCTCATCCTTTTATCTGCAGAACCGTTCATTATTCCCATGTCCCAGTATATGTGTCACTTCTTGGAAACACTCTAACTCTCCAAGATTAGATTAGGGGCCCTTCTTGTGTTTCCATCCAAACTTGGACCAGCATCCCACTAGCACTTTTCACTCTGTATTTGTAACTGCTTTTCCTCTGTCAACTCCACATCAGAATGACCTTTTTCTCTTTTGTCCACAACCCAAGCCTCAGCACAGGGCCCAGTGCTTGACAACAGTAGGGGTTTAATAAATTTGTACTATATGAATGAATCTTGAACCTTCAGTTATTCATATTATCCAGTCCTCAATCTGCCCCAGACCTTCACCTTCCTTCCTGGAACCAACCAGGACTGTCAGACAGAGTACTTCCTTGGTTATCTTCTTCCTCTGAGCCCGAGAAGCTTGGGGACAGTCTTAGTTTCTCCAAGCTAAGAAACAGAGACACCAGGTATCTCCACACAGCTACCATACCCTGATAGGAAGTCCGGGCCTTCGGAGGGGTCCCTCATACCTGGCATTTATTTGATGCCCAGTTAGGTAACTCACCCTCCTTTCTCTGGTTCACTGGTACCCTGGACACTGAGTGAGCCTGCCCAGTGCCACCCAGATTGGGAGAATGGCTCCTGGTCAATCTAGTCCTCATTGTCCTTTATTTGTTTGTAGACAGCCACTTCATTGGGAATCAGACTCACTCTACTACACGGGTCACTACAATCTCCCTCCCTATCACCTTACCTGAATGGCCTGCAATCAGACTCCAATTGTTGCTTCCACCACTTTCATCACCCTCATGCCCAGGCCCTGCCCTAATTTCACTCTATCTTCTGGCTGACTTCCTACTAAAGACTCTTCCTATGAAATCTCCATGTTACTAAAGACCTCAGCGGCCACCAGCCACTCCTCCTCCCTCCCAAATACACCCGATTTCGGCAGGCTCTTCTCTGCTATCTGTATCCACTGGTGGGGGGTTAATCCAACCTCAACCTGGCAGTCAAGGCTGACTGCCTTGTTTGGATAAACAGCCTGAACAGAATGTTCAGCAGACATTGTTACCACAGTTGGTTGTACATTCTTTCTTTTCTTTATTTGGTGAGATCCCAGGTGAAGAGAACAGACAGAACAATGCATCATGGCCCCCTCTCTTGCCTGCTTTGACTGTCATTTCAGAACGGCCACAGCTAATGTTTTTGGGGAAAGAGAAAATCCACAGGAACTCAGCAGTTACAGTCTCAATAAAGTATACTTAACATGTAGTTCTTACACAATGTATTAGCATTATTCATAAGGGGGAAAAGGCTACAAAAGCAGTGGTAAAAGGAAATGAATATCTTAAAACAAACGTTTCCCAACATATAAGGTAAATCATGAATGTTAAAGCATTTTATTGTCTTTTAAAAAAATTTTAGAGATGCATTATCCCCTTTTACTAACGATTAATCCATTCCTACGAAAATAATTGACTGAGTATAACTTACTATGTGTTTGGAATGTCTTTAACACTATATAAATAAATAACAAACTCTTTAAAAAGTGAGTGAATCTAACATTTCTAAGGTTTTCCTTTGCAGAGCAAAATTCTTCCCTAAATGGTCAAACAGCTACACGTTATACTGCTTTTATATTTCTATCTAACCCATCCATGCATTGTCTGTTGGCCAAGTGGCCACAACCTTCATAATTAACATTCCTTTCTTCTTATTATTTATTACACCATTGCAGGACACTAACACAAGTCTCCAAGGATCTTTGATGTCAGAAACCATTCTCTTCTGAGGGTGGGACGGAGAGGAGAAATAAGTCCTCTTGGTCCAGAATCAGGTAATAATCAAAAGCAGAAGCACTGACCACCTTTAAAACATGCAAAATAACAGCATCTTCAAAATATGAGATGAGTTTTGTGTTGCAAACTATGGAATATTCAGAAAGGTCTGAGAATGAGGTCTTCTCTGCAGAGCTCAGAGACAGATAGGATGGCTTTTTCTCTACAGTTGATTTGTTAGAAATCAAATCCAAGGAGATTTTATAGACTTTTAGTATTCATAAGCCTTTTTCTTTTTCCCCTGTTTTAATAACACCAGGCACAGAACGCCCCCCACCCCTCAAATATTATCCCATCTGTGAGTTGTAGCAGATGTCAAGTCTCTAACATAGGGTCTGCCCCATAGTGGATGTCAGCATATATTAACATCATCATACTACTCCTCTAGTTTGGGTAAGGACTTTTATTTTAGGTGGGAATTTTAAAAAAATATATGGTGCTTAGCATTTGGAGACGTTATGCTTCATCTCCAAAGAGAGACCTGACTGATTTAGAAAGGGCAATGAGTTCCAGTTTGGTCCACGGTAACTGCCCCTCACTGAACCAGCTCATCTGAGTCAGGACATTTATGAATCCCCAGATTACTCAAGCATCTCATTTTGTTTTGAATCAGTAGCTGTGGTTTTTGCTGTATATGGGCGGTTGACAGCAGATTAAACTTTCACATAAACTATAAAGATAGTTACCTCCACAGTGGGGCCACAAGGTACATATTGAATTAGTTCTCCATGCTCTGTCAAAATGACCCAAATTCTCAGCATTAGAGCCACAGTATTGGGCTGGAATAGGATAGAGAGTCAGAGTTCCTAAACATGTCAACAATCTTAGGCAAAATTTCTTTCTTAGAGAGGATGGCTGTCACTTGGTCCCTAGGGAATGGAACACAGGACAGCTAAATTTTGATAGGAAAAAGAAGCTCATGGATTGTCCAGGGAGGGTACATTTGGGTGGAATATGGAATTGGTAGAGAGGCCAGGGGAGCAGGAAGGGCCCACTGGCACCAGGAACATCAAAAACAATTGGGAAGGCATCACAAAAGCTACCTCTTGAAGCCTCACCGTTTGGCCCTCAGTAGATATAGGTGAATCGTATAGAGAATTTTTTCACTTTGGATGAGCTGACATGAAATTCTGTCTCCTAGTTTCAGCAAGTGAACACAGAAATCTTAACCAATCTTGTAAAATGCAGATCTGCTCTCTCCTTGTTTCACACCACGTGCTTCTCTGCTGACTCTTCAGTGTGTTTTACCAATCCTTGGCCCAGCCACTTGGAAAGAGGCCAATAAAAGCAAAAGAGAAACAGCAAACGAAGCTACTTGAGTTGACCCAACTTGTTGGTTCTCATCACCACCTTCTAGCCCTTGGTTTCTGTGAGGGGAGAGTCTGTGAATGTCAGAAACTCTGCTTGGGTCAGGCTTAAGCAAATATAGTGTAGGCGGCTGTCTAAAATTCAATTTTAGGATTCTACTCACTTTGACACTTCCAGGCACTGGATGACGTCCTTTCACAAACCTTGTTTTTCATTTCCTCACAGGAGCCCAGGACTTTCAGGAAGCAGACTGATCTCCCCAAGATGGCACAGCTACTAGGTGGTGGTCCGGGATCTGCCTGAGCACAAAGGCTTTGACCTTCACTTTGAAGGTACAAGTGTGGCTATTTCCTGTGTGTGTGGAGTAAATCTTGGGGAGGGGCTGAGGGTTGGGGGAATGTGAAAATAGAAATAGTGTGGGATCTGTGATACGCTGAGATGAGACCCTAAACACTGAAGGTTTAGTTGCCTTTAGAAATCATAATGTCCGTTCTTCAATTCTGCCCAATAGTGGAAGTGGAACAAAGAGTTGGTGAGTGACTAAAAATTGAGGATGTGTGGTAAAACCTCAGGTCATGATGAGATTCAAAAGTAAAGAAAAGTGGTAATTTCCAAGGAGGTGGACATGCTTTATGTATGAGAGAATGAACAAGACAGAAGTTAAGGAGGTGGGTTTTAGAAAAGTAGAAAGGATTTTGAGAGAATTGGCTGGATTTCAGGTGTGGCTTCATCAGTGAGTAGCTTACTGCATAGACATGCCCGTCCTGAGTTGAGGAGGATGACTGTGAGGCTGGAATGTCAGCAGAACTGTCAGTGCAGGTGTGTTGAAATTGCTGAAAATTATAAGAGAGGAAGACAAGACTAGAGATGTCGCCCTATACTTCTATCCTATATTTTACTAGCTCTAAGAAATATATCACATATCGTTTCTTCAAGAAAAGCAGGAAGCTTATAGCAATTTATTTAGTTAGGGGATTCTACACTGCTGATTATTTAGGCTTATGTGATAACCCCAACCAAACTCACTTCTGTCACATTCTATGTGCCTGAGTGAACAAAAAGTGGCATTATTTGGACCCCCTTATCTAACTTACTTTCTTTGGTGGGTAGACCTATTGTCTTAGTTGCCTATTATAAACTTAATAGGCTTAATACTTACTTATCCATTATAAACTAAACTGCTCGCTCATATCATGTAACTTTTAAGATTTGGGGTTCATGATTAGGGTATTTTATTTTCCTTTTTCTTTTTCCTGCATGCCAGGAGCCAGGGTCCCCCGTCTCTTTCATCACAATTAAGTACAGAATTAAAGCCATTCACTTAAAAAAAGGATGCAGATTGGTATTTGTAGTTTGTTCATAATTATTTTTCATATCTATGCATAAAGAGAAGAAGGAGTTCATATAAAATATTAATAAGGTGGGTGAGGATGGTGGGCTATATAATGTTTTAGATTTCTTTAACAATTTTCAGAATTCATTTTTTTTTACATTTTCCATAACAGTAATCTGTTATTTTTGTAAAAAGAACAAACCAACGACATTTATACATGACATAATAAACATGTCAGGCGAACGTGATAACCACTACACTACGGAAACTAAACGTGTAAGCAAAATGATACTTTTTTTTCCATCCAGATTCATCACACCTCACAAGGGACATTATCAAGAATTAAGATATTGTTCAAAGAAGAGGAACTGGAACCTACTTAGAGCACATGCTGGATTAACAACTGCTTATTAATTTGGGGCAAGATTGCATATGTGAGGAATATCCAATAAATCTGTCACTCAGTGTACAGTATCTTACTTGGAAACAGAGGTGTTTGAGAAAGATACAGCCGCATAAGCAGATGAACTACCAGAGATACACCTTTCACCCAAAGAAGGTGATGCATCATCTGCCTCAATTAGGAACAGGCTCAGGTCTGGTAACTTAGATAACTGGCACTGTATCTGATATCTAAACTACGTTAACTGGTGTTATGGGTTCAATGGTGTCCTTCCCGAATGTACACTGACGTCCTAACTGCTGGTTCCTGTGAATGCGACCCTATTATCTTCGTAGATGTAATCCAGTTAAGATGAGGTCATTATGATGAGCCTTAAGACAATATGGACTGGTGTCCTTATTAGAAGAGGAGAAGAAACAAAGAGATGCAGTCATGGCAGGGAGAATGCCTGTGATGACAGAGACAGATTGAAGTGTTGTAGCTACAAGCCAGGGAACCCCAAGGCTTGCTGGCAAATCACAACAAAGTGAGGAAAAAGCCAGGAAGGATCCTCCTCTACAGGTTTTAGAGGGAACATTGCTTTGCCAACATCTTGATTTCAGACCTTGCCTCTGGAACTGTGAGATAATAAATTTCTGTTGTTTTAAGCCACCTACTCCATGGTGCTTTGCTATAGCAGTCCTAGGAAATTAATACACCATGAAATCACAATTGCTTATTTAAAACTCCAGATATTTACTTAATAAAATTATTTTCTATCTGTGCTCAAAAATTTGATGCTTGTAAAGGTATAGAAAGAGAAAGCGGTTCAGTTTGCTGGGAGTCTGTTACATAGTCTGCTATATTACTAGTGTTGTTGCAAATTTCGATGCCGATTTAAGTATTCAAAGTAAAATATGGTAACACAAACTCTAGGCACAGAGGGCCGTCAATCATACTGAATGGAAGAAAACTTGATAAATCAAAATCAAATTGATAGGTAAATCATGTTGCCAAGCTATTGGGGTGGAAAAGATTGAGTTCTTGGCAGAGGGAAAATAAATAAATTTTTAAAAATGAATGGTATTAGAGTAACGTTAATAACTGTTGGCATTTGCTGTTTTAACAGCTATGTTTTTTTGTTTGTTTTTCGGTTGTTGTCGTTTTCAGGAACAACCACACAGAATGGAAGAGGGTGCTAAATCCTTTTTGATGTTGTTAACTGTGACTATAGGAATACAAGACTGTGGTTTGCGCACCAACATATACTTGATAGCAGTGTGTCAACAATTGGATTGTGATACCGGAGAGGAAGGAAGTCTCTTGACTGGGGCCCCAACATGGAAGATTAGAGTAAGAATGAATTCCAAAATGTCAACCCAGCAAGGATTAAGGAAGAGGCATTTGGATTGTAGCTTAGCATGAGCTGTGTAGAGGCATGTTTATCCTGGGGCCTGGTGGAAGCTCTGTGATTGTGCTCTTGGGGTGGGACCCTTCTCAACTCCCCTCCACTCCACTGGTCTCCTTTTTATGGGTCAAGCTTGAGAGCGGTTTTATCAGTGGGGGATCGAAGAGACTGTTTGGATGCCAAAAACACTTAGCTTAAGGGTCAGGTTTTTATACTAATGAATGGAAAAACCAGTTACCCAGTCCATGGAGACCATGAGAAATGTGTGAAGTTTCAACATCTACTGCAGGGAAGGCATCCCAATTCCTAAATAGCTATTACCAGGCAACCCAGAAAGCTCTTAGAAACATTTCTGGAAAGTTTTGGGTAGATTTTATTTCTGTTAAAAGGGACAGGGCACTTTCCTATCAGGTTTGTCTCTGTGGAATTATAATTCCACAATAAATTGAAATTATAATTTCTACTCCATTAGTGTGAGTGACTTGGCATTGTGACTTGCTTTGGTCAATGGTACATGTGTGCAGATGACATGTGACAACTTTGAGCTGAGGCTCTATGAGCCATCACTGGTTCTGCCACCTCTCTTTTCCCTCTGCCTGGAGGCTGGCATGTTCCAGATAGGGGCTTCTCCTTCAGACTTTGTTCCCAGATAAGCAGGGCATGGAACAGAGCTACGGTCAACATGTACCATGAGTGAAAAGTTAACCTTTGTTGTTGTAAGTTGCTGAACATTTGAACAAATTGTTCTACAGCACAGTTCGCAAAATGTAACTACAGCATAAACTCCAGGAAGGCACACCCCACATAAAGTAGTTTTGTGCTATGCCTAAGAGGACAAGGCAATAACAGGACCTGAGGTAGAACCAAAGGGCTAGAAGTCTACAAATGGTAATTAGGCCCCACACTGGTGATTTAAGGGATGAAAACACCTGGACAACAACCTGAAGGCTGATCTCAAACTAGTAAAGAAGTCAATGAGGGAAAAATGACAGGTAGGACATAGTTGATAATACAATTAATAAGAGATTAATACTAGATATATCTGTAGTGTGTGTGTGTGTGTGTGTGTGTGTGTGTGTGTGTGTGAAAGCAAGAGAGAGAGAGAGAGAGGAAGACAGACAGCTTGTGTAATTTAAGACTGGCTGGCTTAGCAGTGGCTTGTCTTCCAAAGAGACTGGAGTTCAAGAATCTAATCGTTAAATTGAGTGATGAATGGGGCGGCAATTCCACTTGAAGAATGAAGGAACCCAGTTTTGGGAAGGCTATACACGGGAAGAGAGCCAAGAAATAAATGCACTAGGAAGGAAATATGAAAAGGAACTGATTCATGGGGGAAACGGGTCAACCCAAATATTTGGCCAGTGAGAAAGAAGGCAAGATGCAGTCATAAGGACTAGACAGTCATAAGGACTATCCGATGTCTAAGAAACTGGGATACCAAGGTTAGAGCAGAAGTGGGAATAAACTGGATCAAGAGCAAAGCAGGGAGGTGTCAACTTTATAGTTCCCTCCAGGAAACTGTGTGGAGTCTGAATGGCATAGGATATTGTCAACTCACCTACTTTCTTTCTTCCCCTTCTCCATTCTAGAAGTGGACAACATTGCTTTCGCCACTCCCAGCTCACTAGGTCTATTGCAGTTAATAGGATGGCCTGATTTGACTTCTAGCAAATGAATTTTGAAAGGTGACAACTTCCTCCATCCTGGGTCTTCTCTGCAGACAGCAGCATGTGGCCTATAAATGCAGGGCTAATGGAGCCACAGAAAGATCCAAATCACACCAGAATTCTTAAGGTCTCCCACAGATGATGTCCCCTCCCCTCAAGAGTTGAGGCCTGAACCTTGATTCACACAATTGGGGGCCGCTCTCGCATCCATAAGTAAGTAAATAACAGATTTTTATGATGTGTTCAGACAAAATTCCTCATTTCTATTTTTTACTGCTTATCCTTCTCTCCTACCCTCACCCTAGTCCACACACCTTTCTCTTTAAACGGAAACTTAAGTCTGCCATTTAATAAAATCCCAATAACGATCCTTCTTGAAAGGACAAGGGCTAATAATCACTCCCCCATTTAACATTCCAGTCACATGATGGTGAAGGAGAATAAATCAGTTAAGCAGCAAGATACAGCACAACTAATTTTCATGTAAAAAGGGGGGTGATTGCTTTTTTTTTATAAGACCATTGTGATTTTTTTAAGCTGTTAAAGCCCAAACATCCTTGTCTATCAGTTTATGAATTATTAATAAAAAAAAAAGAAGAAGAAAAAAAGAGGATTTCTTGTCCTAAATATCATCTGCTAAGCCACCAGGGCCTGAAGAGGCTCACACTGATTCCTGATTTACATAGCCCCAGTTGGAAGTTAATGAAGACTGCTGAGCCACCTTTCAACATGCAGATAAACCTTCATGTATTTAAAAGCAGGGAATCTGTGCTTGTTCCTGGCAAATTATTCATCTAAGATCTGAAGTTTCTGACACCGCCTGCGTCAGATAAACTGTCACCCAAATTGCAAACTAATTAGTGATTCAAACATTTTCGAGCTGATTGATGACAGAATAATTTACGCTTGTTTCTCAGTTTCCAGCTGGCACGGGCTGCTGACTGGAGCCCTAATTAACGCGAGTACAATCAGTCATGTTCTGCCAAGGCAGCACGTACAATTAAAAGGCAGTTTAAATGGAATATCACATTAAAAAGGCTGGGAGATGCAAATGTGAAGAAACAGCGCTTTAGGAAGAAATGACAACAAAAACCCACAAACCAAAACAGAATGGAAAAAAAAGATTTTTTTTTTTAATGGAGAAGTAAATTGTAGTCTGCATTGAGTATTTAACAAAAAAATAAAAAATAAATAAATAACCAAGAGGAGCCAGACTGGGCATACTAAATATTTTTGTATTTAAGGAGTTTTATTGAGATGAGTGTTTATTGCTCTTTTCAATGCAAACAGTTTGGATAATAGCCCTTTAAATTTGTTCTTGGAGAAATGGGGCCTCCTCCTCCCCCTCCTTCGCAGTGTTTGGATGGGTGGGATTCCTGGTTGGCCTCAGGGATTTCCCCCCGCCCCTGGGGCTCACGGACCCAGCCCAGTTCTGTCTTCTTTCTGTTGTCTTTCTTTGATGGCCCTGCTCTACTGATCACTCTGGTTTACTCACACCTTTGACACTTAGGACTGCCTTGCACTATTTACTCTTGTTTGTTTGTTTTCCCCAAGACTTGATTTTTTAGAACAGTTTTAGTTTCATAGCAAAAGTGAGCAGAAAGCACAGAGACTTCTCATATATCCCCGCTCCCATACTGGCACAGCCTCCCCCACTATCAACAGCTGGCACCAGAATGGTTCATTTGGTAAGATCTATGAACCTACACTAACATATTATGATCACCCGAAGTCCACAGTGGACATTAGGGTTCACTCTTGGTGTTGTCTCTGGGTTCTGACAAATGTATAATGACACTGTAGTATCATACAGAATAGTTTCACTGTCCTAAAAATCCTCTGTGCTCTACCTATTCATCCCCCCCTTCCTCCTAACCCCTGGCAAGCTCTGATGTTTATGGCCTACAGAGTTTTGCCTTTTCCAGGATGACATATAGTTGGAATCGTACAGCATGTAGCCTTTTCAGATTGGCACCTGTCACTCAGGAATATACATTTTCGCTCCCCCCATGTCTTTTCATGCCTTGATAGTCCATTTCTTTTAGTCCTGAAGAATATTCCATTGTCTGGATGGACCACATTCTTCCATCCACCTACTGAAGGACATCTTGGTTTCTTCCAAGTTTGGCAATTCTGAATAACGACGCTTTAAACATCTATGTGCAGGTTTTTGTGTGGACATAAGTTTTCAAGTCATTTGTGTAAATGCCAAGGAGCCCAACTGCTGGGTCATTTGTTCACTTTTATGTGCGCACATTACCCTCTCTCTCAGACTGCAAGTTGCTTGAGGGTAAGGAGTATGTTGTATCTCTTTGCAATTCCATCAGAGCATGGTATACTCTTGCACAGAACAAAAATACCATATTATATTTCCTGTTTTATAAGCTTTCCTATAGCTTCTCCCTCTCCTCATTTGTTATACTTCTTGCTTACCTGAACAGTCAAGATCACTACTCAGTGTCTTCATACTCATATAATTATGCCCATAATAACAACACTCATAAATTTTGTCAGCCAAGTGGCACCTATTCAACTCTGCTGTTGTGGTGTGTCGAAAGAGTCATAGACAGTATGTGAACAATGAGTACGGCTGTGTTCCAATAAAACTTTATCTACAAAGACGGGCTGTGGGCTGGGTTTGCATTAGAGGCATTGCTTTTAAGCCACACATTACTTTTGACTAGTAAAAATTGCTTAATTTTTTTTTTTACAGATTTGTTGAGTTTGATTAATTTTTATTTACAAAATTTGCTATCAAGTGTCATTTCATCATTGCCAATATTCAAATTCACCCTGAACAAGGAAAAGCCCCCTCTACTGAGACACAAACATTTGAAATAAAGTGAGATAGGGTAGAAAGGGAATAAGAAAATCAAACAGCTGGGAACATTTGAGCCATGGCACATCAGCCTCCAATGGAATCACTTTTGAATCTTAGGGCTGACTAAATGCTGTGAAAACAACCCTAAATCCCAGTGATGTAGCAAAATAAGCTATTTTGGTCTTTTCTACCAATAAAGGTCAGTAGGGGTGAGAAGGAAGTGCCCCACCCCAGGCTTCTGTCATTAGGGACCAAGTTTCCTTCCTTTCAGTGACTCAGTCACCTCCTGCATGGTCTTGAGGATCTCCAGCAGTTGTTGGTGTGTGGCCAACAGATGAGGAAACAGAGGGAATATGGATGACTGTGCTGAAGGGTTTACTGGCAGGCCTGGAGGGGCACGGTCCCCTCTGCCCACATTTCATTGGCCAGAGCTCAGTCACATGACCACACTTAACTGCAATGGAAGCTGGGAAATGTAGTCTAGTCCTAGGGCCAAGAAGTAGAGGAAATGGTCAGCCTGAACATCTAGCCAGTTCCTAATACAGGGCTTTTGAGGCCTAAGAGTTACAGTGTGTTGTTGGCTTCTTAAAAAGTGAACATATTATACTATTATACTATATACCTATATCTATACTATGTATTATACTGTTACATACGTTCATGTAACATATGACATACAATAAAATGTAACATATGAACATATAACATACTCCATATCCACATTTTGTAACTAATAAGTGGTCAAGAGTCTGAATACTAAGGTCCAGTTAATCTATATGTTGTGATGAAGGGAAATGCTTCATTAGTTTGACCAAGTGCACACCTAATGTATTATAGGAGTATTACTGCCAGATTTTTACCTCATGCCCTCCTGAAAGGGAATCAACATTTCTAGATGTACACCCTGACAGATTTAATTTTAGGAAAAAATTTTACAGTCAACTGTAAAAATGACCGATGCTATTTTTTAAAGTTTGCTGGAACTATGTCAAGGGCAAGGTACCATGTGTGGTGGTTTAAAAAAAACTAGTTTTTCTGGGCAACATGTAGCTTTGAAACTGGAGCTCTTTTTTGGAATGAGGCAAATTGTAAGCACTAGGGTAATAAAAGTATTTCTACCGAAGGTCTCCAGAAGATTATAGAGAAATCAGAGGATTTAGGGCCTAAGTTTTAGTTTGTGGCTTCTATAAAAAGTATCTGTGAGAATTTGGGTAAGTTCTTTATTTTCTCAGTGCTTCAGGTGATTGTCTTATAAAAGAGAGATAATATTGATCTTGCAGGGCTACTTTGGGGGTTAAATTAAGAAAATGTATGTGAAAGCAGGTTTTCTACAAATTCTAGGTCCATCCTTGCTCTACTGCTAGCTTAGTCATTGACCAGCTGTCTGAACTTGGGAAATTCTCTTTACTTTTCTGGGCTCAGTTTTCTCATCTACAGAATGAAGATGTTGGATTAAAAAATGTCTAAATATCTTCGAGCTCTATAATTCACGGGAAATGTATGAGAGTTTCATATATTTGACATTGGCTCAATTGGTATATTTTGGTGACTTAATAAAAAGAGGATTTTGAAAATAAAGTCATACCTGAAAAGTAGTTTTTACCATCTTGTGTGTGTGTGTGTGTGTGTGTGTGTGTGTGTGTGTGTGTGTGTGTGTGAGGCAGATAAAGAAAGACAAAAGAGGCCCAGTGTGCACTTACCCTGATTTTCAGTTACTTACAAACCAGGATTTATGCTCTAAGGTAGAGCATAAATCATCATCCCCATGTCCTTTTAAATCTGCCCCTCCTTTAAATATTCACGAAGCTATAACATCCCTTATGACACTGTTCTTGCCTTATCTGTTCTTAAGATAAGTGTATGCATCCTACCCCTCTCCTAGATTATAGTTTCCTTGAGAGCAGAGTCTGTGTTCTGTCTTGGTCACATTAATAAAACTTTACATAGTGACCAGAATAATAGGGTTTGGCAAAAATTTTCTGTAAAGGGCCAGGTAGTAAATATTCTTGGCTTTGTGAACCATACGATCTCTGTTACCACTACTAACTGCGGTTGTAGCTCAAGGTCACAGGCAGTCCATAAACAAATGAGGGCGATGTTTCAAAACAAAACAAAACAAAACAAAACAAAACATAACAACTCTTTATTTGTGGATTTTGAACTTTGAATTTCATATAACTCTCATGAAATAGTCTTCTTATTTTGATTTATTTTTTACCATTCAAAAATGCAAAAAACAGTTTTAGCTCATGGGTTGTATAAAAGCAGGCAGCAAGCCGGATATGATCCATGGGAGATAGTTTACTGACCCCTGTTGAATGCTGTAAATTCTTATTAGTGTTTGCTGCTGAATTCAATTAAGTAGTGATTTATTTATAAATTCTTATTTTCAAAAATGGTACGTAAGATGCCATTCTCTCCCTAACCTGTTGGAGCTACGATTCTTTACAAGTGACTCAGAGAGCTGCAGATTCCCGTGTCAAGCAGAAACAGAAAGGGTACTCATGTAATAATTTCTTCAAACAATAAGAACAATCACGTGGGACTGTGAGAAGCTTTTCTCATGCCCATGACAAAAGTGGGTGTTGGGGTCACTTTTTACTTAGCTGATGAAGTGAAGAATGTTAAGTACTACTGTTATGATAAAAGGGCAAGAGAGTAGGCAGTGGTGCCTCGAGCAGAATCCTAGCTCTATTTTTTGCCAACTGTGTTCTCGGGCAAGCTACTTAATTTTTCTGAGTCTCTCCTTTTCTGCCATGCAGACACGATAAGAACCCTTCTTGCAGGATTGGCTTCAGGGCTGGAGGTAAAGTATGTGAACAGCTAGCACAGCTCCTAAAGCACGATCCAGTGTTAATAGATGTTACTTAAAATCATCTTCCTCTTCCGTTCCTTCTGCAGAGTGGACAACTTGGGATCCCTGTAGTTTGAAACATCTTTGTAAAATAAGAACGAGTATTGAGAATTCCCTGTGGATATTTGAACCTAGAATGCAAACATGGGAAAGCTTCACGACTTTGTTTTTATAACTTGTAGCCAGATGCCACTTCAACCAAGCAGAGCTTGGCACCGGGGTAAGCTGAGGAGAAACACTGTGGGCACACTGGGAAAAAGTTAATTTGGAGAACAAAAGCAGACCACCTTCTCCATCTTTGTTCTCATCCATTGTCAGGTATTAGAAGATCTCTGGAACCCAAGAGCCCAAGAACTTTATGATTTTGTATTTCTGGGGAAAAAAGGGAAAAAGGAAGGATGCATGGTTGATACATGAAAATACACCAAATAAGGAAGTCTGCAGTTATTAGTAAGAGCTGTGGAAATTTTGAGATCAAAGTATATTCCATTGATTGGGGTTATAAATCAGTTCTTTAAACAGCTTATTAAAGACAAACTTGCATGGGATTTTGACACAAGTGTTATGCATTCTGTTCCACTGAACTCTCTACTTAGCTATAAACCCAGCTACTGGGGCTTATAGGATGGGGGTAATTCTGAGAAGGAACCACTCTTTTAATAACAGGTTGTGGGAAACGCCACCACAGGAGGAGGGTCAAACCGACATGATTCATCTAGGTCAAAACACAAATCAGAAAAAAAATGGAGGTTGACTTATAAAACGAGTCTATTACTCATTAGAACGGACAGTATTGACTATAGGTCTAAAACATTAGCAGCTAAAATATTTGATTATTAACTGTCTAGTTATAGCAACTCTCCTTCTGAACCCACTCAAAGAATCTGGTGAATGCAGTGTTTGCTGCCTGCACTTACTGTGCCCTCTTTTGGACAGCAGGGATATGTACTGCTTTTTCTGTAATCACATAGTACATAGGTTTGGGTCGAGGTTTGTATTTATGAAGCACAATTAATTTCAACTCAGTAGCATCTCTTATGGGTTGAATGTATCTCCCCCAAAGATGCAGAGGTCCTAATGTTTAGTACGGGGGAATGTGACCTTACTTGGAAATAGGGTCTTTGTAAAGGTCAAGTTAAGATGAGGTCATTAGGGTGGGCTCTAATCTAACGTGACTGTTTTTTTTTTTTTTTAATTTTTTAAAGGGGAAATTTGGACACGGAAGTATATGTGCACATAGGGAAATGCTATGTGAACATGATGCAGAGACTGGGTAATGTAACTACAAGCCAAGAATGCCAACGGTTGCCAGAAAACCCTCCGAAGGAAGAAGAAAGCCATGAAATAGATTCTCCTCAGTGCCCTCAGAAGGAACCAATCCTGCCAATACCTTGATCTAGGACTTCTACCCTCTGCAATGTGAAATGATAAATCGCTGTTGTTTGAGCTGTCCACTTGTGGTACTCTGTCACGGCAATCCTAGCAAACTAATATAGCATATAGGTGACGGTACTTAACAATATCCCTGTGAGGTAAATGTCATCATTATTCCAATGAAAATGAAAATCCCAAACACCACGCTTTCTGCTTATGTCCATAGCAAGGTCAGGGTCTTGCAGCGCAGTGAACTTCATGCTTTCAACTGTGAGACTGGCATAGTCCAAGTGGCCTCTTCAGGTAGTGATGGATGAGGCAGTGTGTCAAGATATTTTTAGCTGTAAGTACTAGAAAACCCCACTTACAATGTCTTAAACTATTAGGGAGACTTCCTATCCTACACAGAAAGAATTTCTGAGATAGGTCAACTCCAGAGTTGTAAGTGAAGCCAACACGTTGGTTAATAACATCATTTAGGACTACGTTTTCTCCACATTTCAGCTCTTCAGTTTTTAGCATTTGGATTTTGTCGTCAGTCTAGTTCAATGCTGTCCAATGGAAATATAAAGCAAGCCATGTATGAGAGTAAAATTTTTTTAGTAGCCCCATTAAAAAGGGTAGAGAAACAGGTAAAATTAGTTTTAATAATATGTTGTCTTTCAATATATAAAAAGTGTTTATCATTTCAACATGTCTATCAACACATTTAGTAGTGAGGTGTTTGGCACAGACCTTCTCGTTTTGAACTAGCAACATTTCAAGTACTAAATAGCAACCTGTGGCTATGATGAACAGGGTGAGTCTAGTTCACTTCACTGTTCTAAGATTGCTATGGGAATTCAGACATCAGATCCAGTCCTAAAAATGTCCAGAGGTCATCTCTTCTCTGTTTTTCAGTGTAAAGAAAAATTCGCCATAGCTTGCTTACATACCTCTCTCATACCACATTAGCCAGAATCATCACTTCTTGTGCCCATGCCTACTCCAAATACAAGAAGAATGAGATCCTAAAATTGGCTGAGGCCAAACAAAACACACCCCGTGTTCCCAGAATCACATATGTATGTGCAGAAGGATGGATATTTGCTTGTTTCTGGCAGAGAGGAGGAAGATGAGGGATGGATATTGGGAATGGAACAAAAATGTCTTCTAAAGCATTGAGAGCAAGGTAAGATGGTGATGGGGCAGATAGAAACAGTCAAAGTAAGTCCTGGTAGAAAAACAAAGGCAAAGAGTTGTGCTTTCCAGCTTGCAGTGGGTGTGGGTGTTTTATATTATTTTTTTGAAGATTTTATTTATTTACTTAAGAGAGAGAGAGGGAGAGAGAGTGCATGCATGAGTGGGGAGGAGGGGCAGAGGGAGAGGGAGAAGCAGACTCCATGCTGAGCAGGGAGCCTGACGTGGGGCTGGATACCAGGACCCTGAGATCATGACCTGAACCGAAGGCACACATTTAACCAACTGAGGCACCCAAGTGCCCTGGGCATGGGTGTTTTAAAGATTATACCTGGTGAGGAGTGCCTGGGTAGCTCAGTCCATTGAGCATCTGATTTTTGATCTTGGCTCAGGTCATGGTCTCGGGGTCATGAGGTCTGCCCTTGTCAGGCTCCGTGCTCAGCATGGAGTATGCTTGTCCTTCTCCCTCTGCACCTCTCCAACTTGCACTCTCATCTCTCTCTATCTCAAATAAGTAAATAAAAATAAAATCTTAAAAAGAAAAAAAGACTATAGTTTACAGAAAAGCATTAAAGCTGAGGAACCAACTGGTAAGACAGTATAGCTTCTCAGAAGTTTAAAATTAGGTATTTATAACCTAATTTTGATCAAGCCACATCCCTATGATAGAGATAGAAGGAATAGTTGGTTTTGGCTATTGATAAAGGGTAGGAGAACAGAATTTTTTCACAGCTGTAATCATGATAAGGTAGGCACACTTTATTATATGTAACTGAATTTTTATTCCTCTAGAAATTGCACTAGATAGTACCAAAAATATTTTCATAACCAAGAAGATAGTAAAAGAATCTACTTTAATTGAAGTGTGCCTTTCTCCATCATAGCTTATCAGGCCCATTCCATGTATGACCTGAGTCATCTTTTCAGAAAGCAGATTCTTGTTGCATAAACATGGGAGTGTGACTCCCCCCCCCCATAGAAGTAGCTTGTATTTCAAGTCCTCAACACATTTTTGAAGAAGCTAACACCTCTGGGACCAGAAATTGAGTAGGTTGTAGCACAAAGGTGCAGAAAGATGGGTCTCACCAGCATAAAAAGGCTATAGGCATAGGGGCTGGAGTTGAATCCTATCACAGTGCTTGTATTTGCCAAAGGAGATGATAACCAATACGAATTTCCTATAGTTCATAGACTAGGATGTTTGGGGACCAGACATTTTGTTCTGTCACAGCTATAGGGGACAAGGCAGAAAGAGAAATGGGAGGATGGCACCAACTATCCTTCAGCTCAACCTCGGGTTTCCGTCCCTCTTGTACTCTTGCAATTTCACGGACTAGCACATCTAACCTGCTTGAGTTTCTGCATTTTTGTTTTGAAGATTTTCTTTCACAGTCTACACTGAAATAGTGACAGAGAGGGTGCCTACTCAGAAGAGGAAAAAAAAATCACTTGTGATTCTCAAGAGGCTCCTTCGTCTAAGTCTACAAGGCTGATGAGGTGTTTGCCTCCGAAACACTCTGTGGTAGCCAACGGGTGTGAAATGTGACTCCTAACAGCACTTGACCTCTGGCTCACCAGCGCACGCTGCCAACATGTTCATGGAAAGAGGAAAGAGGGCGCCTGGGTGGCTCAGTGGGTTAATGCCTCTGCTTTCGGCTCAGGTCATGATCTCAGGGTCCTGGGATCGAGGCCCGCATCGGGCT